>JAJOZX010000477.1:837500-1035000 GCA_023014485.1 Bathynomus jamesi | reverse complement strand
AAAGCACACCCTATGTAATTTCTTTATTTATGGTCAGATTTTTAGGAAATTTTCAATATTGAGAGGTAATTATTAGTGATGGGACGATTAATCGGAATCGGAATCGAGAATTGGAAGAATTGAGCATTTTTCAGAAATCAAAATCGAGAGAATTGTACCATGATTTCCAATTCTTAAAATGATTCTTTAACTTTTAATTGAACCAGTTTTGCAATGTAAACTTTAAAATTTAAATGAAAGAGGATAACAAATTTCTTTTTTATTGTATTGTAGCTATACATTAAAACATGTATATCCATGATGTGTAATCAAGAAGATTAAAATGAATTGTTACAACTTACAGTTGATTTTTATTTTTAAACCAATCTATTATAATTTATATTACCATACTCATAATGTAAATAGTTAATCTTACCAGAGTAAAATATGACAATTTCCAGAAAAATAAGTATAGAATTATATTTAAAAATATTGAGAATCGGAACGGAATCGAGAATCGTATCGGAATCAAGACTTTTTAGTGGTATTGGAATCGTTAAAAATTTTGGTATCGTCCCATCACTAGTAATTATACAGCTAAGGGGTGTCGCTAAGCTTGTGGTAATTTGGTAAATTTTTACAAGTGTACATTACAGGCTTTGTAAATCAAAACTATGTTTTTCTGATGGTTTTTGATGCAGTTTGAATGAAGGTTAATTTTGTTCAAACAACATAAAAACAATCGGAAAAATGTACTGTAGTTTTAATGGTAATTTTTTACTATCAGTCCGGTCTCCTCAATTCCTATAATTTATAGATCAATGGATTCATTATTACACCAGGAATGTGATTTGGATAGTCTCAAGTGAGGGAACTGGCCCAAAACTAAGTTAGGACACAAAGTTTGTTTTGGGGTATAAGTGTGAAAAAATACCCTAAAATGCGGGTAATTCCTTCAGTAGAGACTATCTAGGGCGCATTCGCGATGTAAAAACAAATCCATTGATATATAAATTATGGAAATTGTAGAAACAGCCAATATGAGTGACCTAAAAGGTATATATATATACTGTATACACATTTATATATATGTAGTAAAACGAATACTGTATATATTATATATACCGTAAAACTATACTAACCTAACCTAATTTTAGGTACTACTATTACCTATGGCAACGAAATGCTCAAGAGTCATTCCAGCTCAACTGGTACAGATTTCAGAAAGTTGGTCGGGTGACCATCTCCGATTTTCTTCAAATTTTCAGGGTTGATTCATACACCATTTAATAGCTTAAATCTAAAATTTGAGCTTCCTCAGTCAAAAATGTTTAATTTTATGGTCGCTTAAATGGCCCCAACCTTCGACAAAAAATGCCCATGTTGGGCTTGATCGGCCAACGCCTTCATTTTGAGAGGCCTTGAAAAGTGTCTTCTAATAGGAGTAGAAGCTTCAAATTTGTCATGCCAATACAACTTCTGGTGGGCTTTTCAATTTTGCAAGCTAAAAGGCTGTGGAACAAATAGTTTCTGAGTTACAAGGGCTTAAACACGGCTCCATTTTGAAGCTTGCATCAATTCCTCCCACTTTTACGACTCTACCATTTTCAAAAGTTTTAGTTCTACATCAATCACAGCTGTTTTAATACTCCTAATAGTCTATATGGGTTGTAAATTTATGAGTGAAATAAAAAAAATAACCAAAAAAGGATTTATTTCTATTTTTAAAAATTTCCAAAAGTTTATATTTTCACAAAATTTGCAAAATTAACATCAACTTTGGGGCTTAATATAAAGGTGTCTGAAATTAGTCAGGGAGTTGATACTTCTAGTAAAGAAAGATACATATGTGTACAAAAACATATATTAAGGAATAGATCTCAACTGAACTCCTTCATATAGTTTTGGCTATTCAAAGAAAAGTACTTTTTGTGAAAAATTCTGAATTTTTTCAAAATTTTGAAATGTTTAAATTTCTTTTTACAATATTGAATTGTAATTTTACTTCCATTTTATTACTTGGTAAGTTAATTCACAAATGTTAAATTATCTAAATAAGTTTTACTCAAAAAAAGACATAATATATACCTAGATTATTACTACATTTGCAGTTAACACAACAGATGGACCAGCTTGTAGGCTCAATACTTGGATCTACCTAAGTAAATCATGTAGAACCGTGTTCTACTGCTCTTTAAGCACTTCCTAGTAATTTAAATTATGCACTTAGTACAGATAAACTAGCAGTAACCACCATTTTCAGTACAAAACCTTAAATTTAAGTAGCTTTGTTGTATTACTTCCCTTAATACAAGTGTACAGTACTTAGCTATATACAATAATGAATTCCTGAGTTTTTAAGCATGTGAATTATTGGCTATAAGTTCATATTCTTTTTTTAATGTGTTGTTTTATGTAAATTCGTATGTAAACTTATATATAGCTAATAACTCTTATGTTTAGACACTGACTCAGGAATTTATTATTGTACTCAGGCTTTAAGTCTGATTGTCTTCAACACTCCATGGCCTCACAGCCATAAATTGGCAATTTATTATTCAGCTTGATACAGGTCTGTAGTTACCAGTGGTGGGCACCATTAACTAAAAAGTTAACTTCGATAATGATAATCCATTAACCCCAATTTTTAATTCTGATAACGATAATCTGATAATTTTACTACAAAGTTAACGGAAGTTAATGATAATCCATTAACGATAACTATTTCTTTACTAACATTTAAAACAATCAAGGAAAAAAGCTTTAAAATCCATAGAAAATGTTTATTTATGCAAAATTCAACAATAAATAGGTATTTAACTGTATTTTTATCAAGTTTTGCAACTTTTTGCTTAACTTTTTTTTTATTTTTAATAAAAAATGTACTGATTACATGTTTTGAAACCCTTGTAACCACTAACCATTAACTAAATTTTAATTTACCAGAGAATTATTATGGCGGGAACTGAAAGGTAAAATTAAATTTTAGGCACATTTATTAAAGACTATGACACAATGTGCTGGTTGCCCTTCAGAAAGACCAACTTCTCAAAGTTAGGCCCAACTGCCAGTCTTGACCTCTTGGGCCTCAGGATGTCCTTGCCGAGAGAGAAGAGCCGTTCCACTGCGGCAGAGGACGGAATTGGCAGACTAAAGTTATGGCAGTTTGAATTCATTCGCGGAGCGGTGATCTTCCGTGAATGACTCCTCGCAGTTAACGTGTTAATGGACTTTAACAGACTAAATATCGAGTTATCGGAAGTTAACTGGTCCGATAATGATAAATGGAAATTAACTTCCGTTAATAGTCCGTTAAAAAAAGTTAACCATTAATTAACTATTATCAGATTAACGCTTTAGTGCCCAACACTGGTAGTTACTTAGGCTTTTTTTTAAATACTCCTCAATTTTAGATAAACAGTCATTTGATAACTTTACTGTCTCCCCATTTTCCCAGCAACTGTAGGTGGTTCAATTGAACACAAAACATGTTGGAATGGAATCCAGCAAATGTCCTCTTGTTCAGGCCATTTAAAAGGATTCTTTTTCATGAAATTTACTAATAGATCCTTCTCAGTATCACACACTTCAACTATGTTTCCAACAAACCAGTCACCTTCATAGAAACAGGCCACATATGTACCAGGTTTATATTGGTAAGCCACATTTTCTTGTGTAGCATTGAGGAAGGAAAGTTGTACGTTAAAGAAATTTTCATCACTAGAAATTTTGTACATTTTAATGCCTGTTGATGAAGGTCTAAAGCAGTGATATGAACGGGTTCCTGGGATTGTCTTAATTAAGGAATACCTTTTTTCTAACTCAAATAAATTAGCATTTTCCTCAATTTTAGCTGAATCAATGTACAGAAATTGTATACCATTAATATTAGATTTGCACCAATCGAACATCTCTTTTGGATTGGTGATGTGACCTTTACTTGTTGCTTATAGACTTGCCCGGGCAACTAACCTTTTGACGGTGCCACCAACACCATCACAGGGGCTCTTTCCATGAGAGGTGGCAAAAAAGTTCCATTCATATGTTAGTTGGAAATCTTTTTCATGTAACACTGAATTAATGATGTTTTTATAGTTTTTATATTGACTTGCTGTGCCATCGCTAAAGTAACAAATATGTTTTAGTTTAGGATTCTGACTTTCAAGTAATTTCAAGGCTTCACATAAAAAAGGGTATTATTCTACTATTACACCCGTCTAACGTCCAGCAATTATTATATGTTCATTAAGTAGATTTTTTAATTCTAAGACACTTTCCTTCTATAGCGTTTGCGTCGCAAATGCTTCATTTTCGAGATATAAACATTTTTTTGGTGTGTATCTAGTGTGTGTTCGTTTGTTCATTCATTTGTGTGTTCGTTACATGTCTGCCCAATCACTGCGCTCCATCCATTTCGAATTTGAATTACTTTCATACTGGAATGGAACACTCATTCCACTCATTCAGAAGTATATTAGGCCTGGCTCTGTGATTTATAGTGATTCCTGGGCTGCCTACAAGACTATGGTATAAGTGATTTACGTTAGGATAGGTTAGGTCAATTTTGAAGGTGAAATTTGTTTTTCCTATGGTTTTTGATGTGTTTTAAACGAATCTGACCTTCAAAACCGTCGGAAATGACTCATTTTTTAGATATCCCCCCCCCCTCCCCCCAGCCGGCAATCGAAAACGAGTCATTTCCGATGGTTTTGAAGGTCAGATTCGTTTAAAACATCAAAAACCATAGGAAAAACAAATTTCACCTCGAAAGGGAGACGGGTGTAATACTGTACATTTACCTAAAAAAGAACGAACTGCAGTTGTGTTGTGTGTAAGTGAATCTGATATTACACAAAAATTTGTCACTTTTAGTTCACCATCAACTTTTTGATAGCAGACTACTGGATGCAAGGTAACCTGGGTATTGTCCCAGTGATGCCTTTGTACGGCATCCTGAATTATAAAACTATAGTTTTCAGAGAAGTCAACAAGCACTAATGCTGTAGAATCATTGAGGTTTTCTTTACAGTCGGACAAATATTTTGATTGGGTTTTTGCTATGAAATGGTGTACTTTCAACTTTTTTGCACTTTCACATATGTCTTCTACTACATTCGAAACACTTTTTGTCATTGTGACCAGTTGGGTATGGTCTGTATGAAACCACTGCTTAAAGGAAACCTCATCATCCCTGTCATAATCATTGTTTTCAAAAATGGTAAGAAGCCAATCCCGTAATTCATTTAAACCAGGACATGTTTTGCAGTTATTAATCATGCAGTTTCTGGTTTCAGTGTTGCAGACTATTTTCCCTAGTAACTCTCTTAATTCTACTTTGACGGGAAGTGATTCACATAAAAGTTTAAAGTTCTGGTGTATTTCACAAATGCATACATTGTGTGATCCTTTACTCCCCACACCCCTACACCATTTTGGTCTCAGTTCAAAAAACTTTGATTTGGAGATTTTGTCGTTTGGATATTTATTTTTGTAAAGCGTATATAATTCTCTGATATTTGTCAATAACAGTATTTTCTGCTTGTGAACCTTCCCTTGTAGGGATTTTATTGATTTGTAGTCTTTTTTACCAGGGCATTCTCTAGTATATTCATTGTTTTGGAAAAATTCTATATCACTCTCCTTTATTTCATCGCTTATACCCTTGCTACTCTTTTTATTTCTCATTATAGGAAGGATACCTTCTTTTCTCTTTAAGGCTCTCACAGCATTAACCATTCTGGCTGACACTTCAAATTCTTTCATAGTTCTTTCTCTGGACCAGGTTTTACCAATTGGAAGGAGTGTTAGAATTTGTATCTTTTCTTGTCTGGTACTAGTTTTACACTTTTCTTTCAGTTCCTCTATCATATGCTGATAACACTTTTCTTCCTCACTCTCTATAGGTTTCTCCGCTTCCTCATCCAAAATGCTAGGCTTCATATGAAGTACTTTTGACAGCTTTGATTTTGTTGATGTTTCAATTTGCTTTAGTTTCCTTTTCGCGTAAAACTTTCGATCTCTCGCTCTTACATACTTAATGGGTGAGCATTCTAGTGAACCTAACGTTTCGTCAAATGTCTCCTTAACTCTTTCTTCTGGAACATATTCATCACTACCCGAGTCTTTTTCATCTTCAATCGTCTTGGCTCTAGAGAAGCATGTTGAGCAAAGTTTCTGTCCTGGTATCAGATTCAGTCTAGTTGCTATGTCTTTGTCAATAATTTGTAGTGATTCTGCAAATAAAGTAGGGTAATATAAACTCTAAACACATTGGAAAATTATTTGGAAACCTCAACATTTGGTTATAGGCTATTCGTATAAAATATTCAAAACATATGCATTCAGTAGCACAGTATATAGCCTACCCTATTAAAATTAAATAGCTAATTTAGGTTACAATTTACAATATAAACTTCTTTATGAAATATAAATATATTAGTAGCTACCTATATTTACTTACTTCTTATTTTCTTTCGATGATTTCTCCATGGATCTTGGCAGCTATGTTGCATTTGTTGGTAGTGCATTCCAAACATTTTTTCATGGTGGTAGCATATAGTAGCACTATTTGGGTTGATTACAGTTGCTTTTGTTCTCCACAATAGCAGTTTCCTTGTTTCATCTGTCAGCTCATGTAAGGTATACATACCCACCTTCCTGGTGAGTCTGTGTTCATGACATGGATCATCCAAGTACATACCAAAGCTGCACTTTGATTCTTGATTAGAATAAGCCATTATTACAGGCAGTAAAATTAAGTTAATTGCTCGTTAAATTTTCTGAAAATAAAAGATCATGATCTATAAAATAGGCCTGGACATTAATGATTAACCATCATGTTTTACATTTATAAGAATATACAAAGTGAAATGAGCTACCCAGAGCCCTTCGAGTCGCTGGTTGTTTTGACAGACATATTAAATTTCTTGTATGTTTTAGACTTATTTACATATTACAATTGTAAATCAACTTAAGTAATAAAATGGAAGTAAAATTACAATTCAATGTCATAAATAGAAATTTACAAATTTACAAATTTTGCAAAAATTTGAGATTTTTCACAAAAAGCACTTTTCTTTGAATCACCAAAACTATATGAAGGAGTTGAGTGTAGATCTATTCCTTAATATATGTTTTTTTACACATATGTATCTTTCTTTACTAGAAGTATCAACTCCGACTAATTTCGGACACCTTTATATTAAGCCCCAAAGTTGATGTTAATTTTGCAAATTTTGTGAAAATATCAACTTTTGGAAATTTTTAAAAATAGAAATACATTTTTTTTGGTTATTTTTTTATTTCACTCATAAATTTACAACCCATAGAGACTATTAGGAGTATTAAAACAGCTGTGATTGATGTAGAACTAAAACTTTTGAAAGTGGTAGAGTCATAAAAGTGGGAGGAATTGATGTAAGCTTCAAAATGGAGCCATATTTAAGCCCTTGTAACTTAGAAACTATTTGTTCCACAGCCTTTTTGCTTGCAAAATTGAAAAGCCCACCAGAAGTTGTATTGGCATGACAAATTTGAAGCTTCTACTCCTATTAGAAGACACTTTTCAAGGCCTCTCAAAATGAAGGCATTGGCTGATCAAGCCCAACATGGGCATTTTTTGTCGAAGGTGGGGGCCATTTAAGCGACCATAAAATTAAAAGTGTTTGACTGAGGAAGCTAAAATTTTAGATTTAAGCTATTGAATGGTGTATGAATCAACCCTGAAAATTTGAAGAAAATCGGAGATGGTCACCCGACCACCCCTGTACCAATTGAGCTGGAATGACCCATAAGGTTAAATAATCTACAGATACTTCCTTTTGTAACAAATTTTGACACTTAAAAACCTGTTAGTACTCAAAACTTAGTACTTATGGTCAGAGGTGGGGAGTCGGGAGTCGGTAAAAATGACTGACTCCTGACTCTTTGATTCAATTTCTATATGCCAACAATTTACCAGAATCCAATCTGCCCTAAATAAATATCTTCCTGAACTAATTCTAGATTCACATTTCCACATTTGATTTATTGTTCTGGAAAATCTTAGTAAATGAATTTCATATTTCTATTTTAGGATACTAGGTACCATATAAAAATTAGCAATATATTAATTATTAATTTAATTAGCCCCTATTAGTAATGAGTCGTGGGCCTAGTAGAAAATCGGCAGTCTTTCAATATTTTAAGCTAAATGAGGATGAAAGTATTTTTATTTGTCAAGTAGAAAAGGATGGTAAAGAGTGTAATGCAAAAATTAGTGCTTACACTGGGAAACATGCTAATGCTCCAACTAGAGCCTCAAACTTGAAACGCCATCTACGAAACAAACATCCCAATATTTATAAGGTTGTAGATCAGCATGATAAGGAAAGAGTCGGGAGTCGGAGTCGGTTTTTAAAAATACTGACTCGGGAGTCAGGAGTCAGTTGTTTTTGGCCGACTCCCCATCCCTGCTTATGGTAGCTACCTCATTTTTAAATGTCAGGGTCATCATTTCTATGTTGTATAGATAAATGAAATGCAGAGTGCAACTTTTTAAAACTATATGAGGATGAGATGTTACAAAAACTAAACAAAATTAAGGTGTGGTATAATGTAATGGGGCTATTTTTAGACACCTCACATCTTTTATTGCCAAGAAGGGCATCAACAAAGTCTTGAGTCGACAGGAAATAGGATCTGTATTTTACAGCTGCTTAAAATATGATTTCAGGCTTTGTGGCTACCCTGTATAATTTAAGATCTTTTTCCATGGTACAATAAATTGGTGAAATTATTTTACAGTAGAGATTGAATTATCCAAATTCCAAACAACTGAATCTTCCAAACATCCAAAGTTTGTTCTGCATTCTCTAATCAGCTATTTAAAACCCAAACATCCAAATATTTTAGCAGTTGCCCATTTGGTGTTGGTGGCATTGCAATCACTTACTTTTTTGAACAGTGAAGATCACATTTGCAAAGCTTTACATTTTTACTTAATATTGGATATGGTGGTAAATCCTGAAACTAGTGTTGCCTTCATTGATCAAGAGGAGGAAGAGGGCAGCAAAGTAACATGGACTGAAGTGAATAAGCAATTAAAAGGCCTAATTTGCTTTGTGGAAACAAAAAATTGCTTCACTAACCAGGATGTCATGCAACTTGTATGATTTCCAGGCTCATCTTAATGCAGTTGGAAGTACATCCCAAAAAAGTAACCTTCAAGATTTATTCAAGAAAGCATCCACACAATGCTGGAGGTTAATTAGTGTTAAAGTCTCCTAATCCAATCCTTAACCCCATTACCTCAGATGATAGTTGTTATAAATGTATTTGAAGAATCATTGGATACTCTACCAGAGCAAGCCACAAGCATCCCAGCCAAATCTAGTCCTGCTGCACCTACTCATTAAGTAACTACATACAACCTTCTCAACCTTTAGGGCAATAGTAAGCTGGGAAAAGAAATATATATGGCAAGTACACTAAGAGTACTATGTACACTGTATTTTACAGTTATGCACTTTAATTGTTAATAATTCATTAAACATTTGCGAATACATTATATTGTATGTAGGGGCCTACATGTATTATTGCCACTTCTACAAGTTTTACCTAGTTATTTAAAGTTTCCAATTAGTCTATACAAATTTTGGTTGGTCCCAACCCATTTGGATAACATGTGTGTGCATTTTAAACCAAAGTAAGAGATGTTTTATTTCTATTATGTGATCTTGTATAATTTTGCCATGCTGATTTCAAATTTCACAACCATTTTTATGCATCACATCAGGGTTTTTCACAAAATATAAGTCAGATATATTCATAGCATGTATTAAACATCTAAATTTCCAAGAGTACAAAATTATAAGAAATACAAAGATAATACATTTCAAAGTAAATTCATCTTTGATACGTGATTGATGTATTGATTGTATAATTGGGTGTATGTCTATGTGCTAACCATACAAAATGGGTGATACGTATTTGCCAGAAAACTGTATGTGATGTGAAAATATGGATGTGATTTTTGGATTCAGCACACCTGAATTGGTAAACACAGTTATGTTGAAACATCAGATATGTTGCATACCAGCGTAATTGGATCTTTACTGTAACTCTCTATTGGTAAAAATAAATATTAGTTATTTGCAGTAATTTTTACAGATCATATAATTGCTACCTAGACTATTAATATTTATTTTTTCCTTTTTAATTTAGCCCTTAAATGTTCGGCTTTACTGGGCTCTGATTATTTTGCTTAGTTACCAGCACTATGTAACTGCAATGAAAGTATTTTGTGATTATGGGGACTGGTGAGAAATTTTCATTAATTTTTTCTGTGATATAATTAACTAGCATTAGGTATGTTTTTGACCATGGTTTAATTGACCAAGTAAGGGTTGAGGTTTTTTTTTTCCCAAAAAATATTGGGTGGCTGGTGAAATATTCACAAAACCAGGGTAATTTTGACAATTGAATTTTCCCACTCAAAAAACAAACAAAGAAAAAATTATATTACAATCTATTATGTACTTATAGCCAAGGAGTTGTTTGGAAAGGTGTAACATAAATATCAAACATTATATTCCTTTCCATTTCTTGTATTACCAAGAAATTTTTAAAATTTATCAGAATAGCTCGTGGGCACCCTCTTTAATTCTCTTTAAAAATGTGGGAGTCAAATCTTTTTATACAGACACTTTGACATAAAATTTTACAGAAGTTTGGATTTTCACAAAAAATCCCTAATATGTATGAGGGCATCAAAATTTTATCCAAATTGTGCAAAGTGGCTCTATTATGGTTCAGCTGATTAATTAAGAATTAATAGACTTATAGTTGTGGGTTTTTCATGGTTATTTTAACTGGGTATGGAGGACTGCCACAAAATGTTAAGGTTTCAAATAACTGCATTCATAACTTGATCCTACAAAAAATTACATCCAAAGATGGTTAATTAAATAGGTTCAAAGTAAATGGATTTTTTTTTTTTTTTTTTTTTTATCTTTTCCTAAATAATTTTGACTTGACATAGCATTCTGGCATTGTCCATTTTTCCACTCATCTTCTATAACTGGAGGCAATAACATTTGTTGCTCTAAATTTTAGGATATCACTTGACAAAATTTTAAAATTCCTTTTAACCTTGGTACCCCCCTAGATTATGTAGGTCTTAAATCATTGATGTATTTTAATTATCCTCATTCACTGTAAAAGAATTTAAAGCTGGCATCCCAGTAGCTCCTTTTTACATTCTTCTAGCGCGGTGGTTCTTAACCTTTTTCGTGTCATTTCCCCCTTCAACCAGTTTGCCCTACCTGATTTGCCCCTCCACTAGGATATGGAAAAAGTAGCCTCGAAGACAAAATTTAATAACTTCAGCAGACTTATAATGCACACTAATTATATGATCACCAAACAAAATTCTGCCATAAATCCCCCCTGGATTCCTGAAATTTCCCCAGGTTAAGAAATGCTGTTCTAGCAACAAATATGCCAAATATATGACTACAACCACCAGAAAAGTACTGTAGTTTCAAATTAGATTAGCTAGAGGGAATATGGCTTTAAAATTTTTACCCAGTTGTTCAGTCACAGAGGCAGATATTCTAGAATGCTTATAGTTATTTAAATCTTTTGCAGGGAATTAATATTCAAGTTATTCCTTCCACATATGAAGAAAATTTGAACCCTGAAAATTTTTCCCATCCAAGTGACTTTGTGAAAGAGACAGCAAAAGGAAAAGCAAAAGAAGTAGGTTCTTTGAATCATAGATAAATGAATTACTAAATGTATGTTACTTTAGTTCTTACTATTTTACTAAAATATAAAATTTTAATTTTATGTTTAAGGTAGCTGAGCGAATTTTTTCATCTAACCAATCTGCTGCACACCTGATAATTGGTGCAGACACATGTGTAACAGTGGATGGAAAAGTATTTGGAAAGCCTAAAGACAAGCAACATGCAATTAGCATGCTGTCCATGTAAGTCCAAGTTTTTCATTTACCTTGTAATTACCTACTCTTCATTAGAAATCATCAGCATAGCTTGGAGTTAAACATTAAGATGTTCTCTGCCTACTTGTGAATGCTAAAAGTGTGATGAATATTAGATGCTCTTTTATTTTTGAAACATTCAGCACTTTCTCTGATTTACCAGTCAAGTCATCAGTGCAAATTCTAGCCAATTACAATGTGTAATGGTGGTTGTTGTTTAGCCGATCAGCCCACCCTGATCGAGCAAGCTGGCAGCACGCAGGTAACCAATTGCCCTCTCCGGAGTGGACCAGAGGTTCAGCGCACTAGTGATGTTGTATTGTGTTCGTTGTTGTACTAGAGCGGTACAGTCTGTCATAATGTGTTCAATTGTTTGTGGTGTGTCCTGGCACAGGTGGCAGGTGTCGTCTATGGAATTGTCTAGTCTGTGTTTATATATCCGTAAGTTGGGGTGATGTCCACATCGGAATCATGCTAAGTTAACTCGATCTGATCTGCTCAGGCTGATCTCTGACCTGTTAATGGGTGGTGGCTTCGCACCTAGGACCGCATTCAGACTGAGTTGTGTCAGTGCTTTGTGGGTTAGGTGTGTGTGTGTTTTCTGCAGGGTTGTGGAGTCGGTCCAAAATTTTCCGACTCCGACTCCACACATTGTAAAAATTCGACTCCGACTCCGACTCCACACATTGTAAAAAATCTAAAAATCCGACTCCGACGACTCACATTTTAAATATACGACTCCGACTCCTCTAGTGTTTCACTCTATAATTATCATAATAATAAGACATTTCATCACCACCACATGAATCATCAGGTTACTTTCTAGGATAAGGGAACATTCAAATATTAAGAAGGATATTGACTTGTAGATATTATCATATTAAGGGATTTTTATTTTTTCCAATATATATATATATATATATATATATATATATATATATATATATATATATATATATATATAAATGAAAAAGATTCTCTTAAACATAATTAAGGTCTAACCAGTAGTAGTCCTACTTAAAATTGAATAACCCTTCTTAACCTAGTGGCTATAACCAGGGTTGTGGAGTTGGTCCAAAATTTTCCGACTCCGACTCCACACATTGTAAAAATTTGACTCCGACTCCGCCCTGAAACGTGCGACTCCACGACTCCGACTCCACAACCCTGGTTTTCTGTACTGTTTGATGTCTGTGGGGCGTGGTATCAAATGGAGTATTTGGTTATAATGTGTGTCTGGTGTTACCTTAATGGTGCGAGGTGTTGGTGCATGATTGTACATGTAGTGGCAAGGGTGTTGTGGGTTAGTTGTCGCTGCTGCCATGAATTGTGTTCCCCTCATGTCTAAATGTTCCCTAACTTTTAGTATTTTTGTTTGTGTGTGCAGGTGTTCTATTGGTGTTGTTTGAGTGCATCATGTAATGATACAAAGTGCGTTGTTTTGTATTGTCTGTAAGGTGTTTATGTGTGTGTTTGAGATAATGGGTGCCCAGCATGGGCTAGCATAGTCCATAACTGAGCGAATATATTGTTTGTATAGGAGTGATGTTGTTTCCTGCTGGTGTCCAAAGTTTGTGCCTGTTAGTACCCTAAGCGTGTTAAGTCTTGACATACATTTGTTTTTAATGTCCTGAATGTGGTTTGCAAAAGATAATGATGTGTTGTATGTGACCCCCAAGTATTTTGGTCCTGTGAGTGTGTGGAATGTTGATGATGTTTAGTGTAAGCTGTGGAATTACCTAATGTTCTTTTGTGTTGCTTGTAAGCAAGGTGATGGTTGATTTTGTGGGTGCTACTTTGAGTCTATTGTGCGTGAGCCAGTCTTGTATACTGTTTATGTATGTTTGTGGGTTATTTGTAGTGGTGTCGATGTTGTGGGTGGATGTTAGAGTGATGTTATCTGCATATGATGTTAAGGTAAGCTTGTTATCTATGGGTGTTGGAATGTCATGCATTTATAAGTTGAAGAGTGTTGGTGAGAGAACAGAGCCTTGAGGGACCCCGTTCGGAAAAAGCTTGTTTTTGGATGACTTGCCATTAAATGTGACATGTGACATGTGACATGTGAGTATCTTCCTGAAAGATAGTTGCTCAGCCACCTTTTGGTGTTATTGTGCATGTTTGTGTTGAGTATTTTGTTTATGAGAGGGAAGTGTGGGATAGCATCAAATGCTTTACTAATGTCTATTGTTGCTAATAGTGTATGTTGAGCTGGTTGTCTGGAGTTGATGCCATCCATGATGTGCTGCGTGAGGTTAGTGAGTAATGTCGTGGTTGAGTGGTGAGGTCTGAATCCATGTTGAGTAGGTGATAGTGGAATGTGTGGGTTGGTGATTTGTAAGATTAGTCTTTCTGTTACTTTGGAAGGTGTGCATAGTAAAGTAATGGGTCTATAGGAATCTGGTTCTGTTGGATTTTTGTTTGGTTTGAGTAGTGTAATAATTTTACCTTGTTTCCATATGTCAGGAATAATACAGTGTTTGTATGAATATGTGCTGATATTTGTGAGAGCTAGTATGCCTTGTGGGCCCAAGTGTTTAAGGTGTATGTTAGATATGTTGTCTGGTCCAGTAGCCTTCGAATTCTTAATGTTTTTGATGATCTTGGTGGTCTGGTCTGTATTGAAGGGTGTAATGGTCGTGTTGAGTCTGTAGGTTTTCTTGTGTCTGGCTGTTTGTCTGTCTGCGTGTTTCTGGTTGTTGTCTCTCAGCTAAAATTGAAATGCTGCTTAAGATGATACCCACATAGCAGGCATCCATTTGGTTAATGCTCCTCTTATAGGAGGAGATTGTAGACACCAATCGACCAGGGAAGTACTCCAGAGGGGACATCAGGCAGCAGACAGGGAGTGCTGGAACTCCCGTTTCTCTCATCACTGTCCTCTTTTACTGATCTTTTTCTCTCTCATCTACCTCGTGAACAGTCCAGTATGCTTTCAAACACACGCTTCTCCCTCTATTCCTCACTACACATTCTTCTCAAAATTAAAAAACAAATGGTATAGTTTTTTACAGCTTCAGAGACCTTAATTTCGACTCTCTCCTTTCCCTTTTTTTAGCGAGACATTTTTGCGGACCACTCTTTCCTGCATAAAAAAAAAAAAAAAATTTATTATGTCCCACCTACCAATGTCAGCCCAATGGATGCTGGCTATATGGGTAGTAATCCATACAAGCCTATTAATATTAAGGTTGCCAGGTTTTAAATATTGAATTCATACAGGATAGTTTTGGGTTGGACTCCCCCCCCTCCACACACAGAGTGTACTGTTTTCCTTACCAGTAATTATAATTAAAACTTGTAGTTCTCTCGTTTTTTTTCATTGTGTGTCCTGTATAGGATTCATAATGGATGCTGTCTTAACACAAAATATAGGACACCTGGCTAACCTACTTAGCATGTCACTTGGTCAGTTTATCCTTAACCACAGTCTTTAAATTATTTTTTGTCCATAGGTTGAATGGGAGATGGCATGAAGTAGTAACGGGAGTGTACTTAATATGGCGTAAGGGTGATTCGTCGTGGGAGACTACCGAATTTCACGAAACGACGATGGTGACATTTGCTTCACTTTCCAGTGACCTTATTAAAGCGTATGTGGATACTGGTGAACCCATGTAAGTTAAAGCTGACTGATTTCTAATCCTGTAATATACAGGGTGATGCATAAATGTTTCATAAATCGCAGTGTGCATTCTTGAGACAAAAGTAAAGAAAAAATACCATATAAACATAGGTAGAGAAACCCGTGTTTTTCGAGCCATAGCATGCGACAAAAATGAAACTCCTAAAGATTTTTTTACATTTTATGCAAAGACAGATACATTTGCATCATTAAAGTAAATGTTCGAAATTCTTTCTTCTTTAATGCATGCTTCAGCATGTTGCAAAATAGGATAGAGGAGAGTGAGTTAAAGGGGGAAATGAGTATGAAGAAGTGAGGGAATGGTGGTTAACGGTAGTTTACGATGAGGGGGATAGGTCCTTTATCCTATTTTGCAACGTGCTGAGGCATGCACTATGTATTTGCATAAAATCTTTAGGAGTTTCATTTTTCTGTTGCGTGCTATAGCTTGATACCTATGGGTTTCTCGGCTCTTTTTTTTTTTTTTTAATGCAGAAAGGAGGGACCAAGGGCGAATGCCTAGAGACATTGCGTTTGAAAGATTGGAGGTCATACAGAGGGGAAAGATGATTGAGGAAGATGTGATCAGTAGACAGATGGAGAAACTGAGTTTTTGAGGCGTTGAAAACACAAGGTTTTCTCTGTCCCAATCAGAGATAGCAGAAAGGTCAGAGGTCAGGTGCACCATAGCCGTCCTACGCGAATCATGGAGTGGCTGTTGAGAGGGACACTTTGGGAAGCAGGTGGAGAAGTAAAGAGTGGAATCATCGGCATAGAACATGACAGGAAGTTTGTTTATATGGTCTTTTTTCTCAAGAATACACCCTGCTCTATATGTATATATAGTGTGTGTGTGTGACCTTAAACTATAATGAATGAAGGGCCGATAAAGCAGTGTTAGGCAATGTTGTTTAAGATTTGTCTTGTGTCCTTCACTATTTTAAGTTCACTTGCATAAAGATGCGCTTTGAATTGTAGGGATAAAGCGGGTGCTTACGCTATTCAGAGCTTGGGAGGAACTCTTATTGAAAGTATTACTGGAGATTATTTCAATGTGATGGGATTTCCTCTCCACCGCTTTACGACACACCTCCTGCCCATTTTGGAAAAGTGGAAGAATCATGACTCCAGTGGCAAGTGATCTTTACGTAAAGGTTTGAATTATAAACTCAGTTGTTGTATGTTTTACGTCTCTGAGGATTGCACAAACATGGAGATTTTTTTTAACACTTCATTGGAATAAGTGCAGTTTCAGACCACCGACACGCAATTTAAGAGCGTGGAACTATTGAGGTTTTTAGGTTTTACGCATTTCAGTAAATGGTGGTAACTACGGTTTTGAATTAAAGAAGAAAATAAAAGCTTGTGGAATCATTTAGAGGAGAAAAATTGCCCTTCCAATGTCTTTTGGATACTCAAATAAGTGAAATTGATTTGTGAATATTTTTAATGAAACCGAGGACAAAATTTCCATTAAATATCTTCGATCATTGTATAGGTGACTGTCCTCCGCATTCAGATGAAGGGAACAGATGGTTCAAGTCCCACAAAGCTTGGGTTCCCGCCCTGACGAAGAGTAATGGGTGGCTCGGATCCCACTTAAAGATGCAAATCCCTTCCGTCATATCTTTGCCGTTACAAACAATGGTCAGTGGCGCTGGTTCGCTCCCGGCTGGTGGAATCGAGTTGGCCGTTTATTTTCTCTGCTCCGGCGAACTTTGGGCACGTACACACCCGAAGTCGCGGTAAAATGAGCTTCGGCTGTTACCTTTCCCTTTGAACGCGAGAACTGTAACACTAATTCATTCACTACAATTAAAGAAATAAAAGTTACCATCCAATGTATAATCAGTAACATATATATATATATATATATTAGTAACTGAAGAGATATCTCTTCCTATATACGAGGGTAATTCAGTAAGTATCCGCACTTTTTATTTTCACATCTGATAGATTATAAACACATCACTTTCAACAGTCTCCCTGTTTCTCAATACACTTAGTCCAGCGTTCTACAAGCTTCCTAATGCCATCACAAAAATGTTTTTGGCTGTGTGCGTAGCCAGTCATGCACCGCCTCCTTCAGGTCATCATCGCCTTGGAATCGCTGACTTCTCAAAGCGTCTTTAGTGGTCCAAACAGGTAAAAATCCGAAGGTGCCAGGTCTGACCTGTAGTCTGGATGGTCGAGAACTTCAAGTTTAAGTTCTTGAAGGCATTTTCTAGTCTGTGCAGCGGTATGAGGGCGCGCATTGTCGTGTAACAGAATAACACCTTCCGACAATCTCCCTCTCGTTTTGTGCGAATTGCTTGCTTTAACTCATTCCGAAGCATGTCAGAATACGATGCACTTGTTACTGTAGTTCCACGCTCTAGATAATGTTCAAGAATAGGGTTTCGTGTATCCCAAAACAGTGTTAGCATAACTTTACCTGCAGACGGCTGCGCTTTGAACTTCCTTGTAACGGGAGATGTTGGATGCTTCCATTGCATGCTCTGTCGTTTGCTTTCTGGTTCATAGTAATGGATCCAAGTTTCATCTCGTGTGATAATGCGCTCCAAAAAAGTTTTCACCTTCATTATGATACCGCGCCAAAAGACGAGAGCAGACGTCTATACCAGGATCCATCACTATGAACCAGAAAGCAAATGAGAGAGCATGCAATGGAAGCATCCAACATCTCCCGTTGCAAGGAAGTTCAAAGCGCAGCCGTCAGCAGGTAAAGTTATGCTACACTGTTTTGGCATACACGAGGCCCTATCCTTGAACATTATCTAGAGCGTGGAACTACAGTAACAAGTGCATCGTATTCTGACATGCTTCGGAATGAGTTAAAGCAAGCAATTCGCACAAAACGGAGGGGGAGATTGTCGGAAGGTGTCATTCTGTTACACGACAATGCGCTCCCTCATACGTTGCACAGACTAGAAAATGCCTTCAAGAACTTAAATTGGAAGTTCTCGACCATCCAGCCTACAGTCCAGACCTGGCACTTTCGGATTTTTATCTGTTTGGATCACTAAAAGACGCTTTGAGAAGTCAGCGATTCCAAGGCGATGACCGCCTGAAGGAGGCGGTGCATGACTGGCTACGCACACAGCCAAAAACATTTTGTGATGACATTAGGAAGTTGTAGATCGCTGGACTAAGTGTACTGAGAAACAGGGAGACTGTTGAGAAGTGATGTTTATAATCTATCAGATGTGAAAATAAAAGTGCGGATACTTATTGAATTGCCCTCGTACTATTGAGCTAAAATGTGTCTGTGTCTGTCCGCTTTCTTCGGAACCGTGCACAGACTAAACGGCACATTGGAAAATCCTGCAACCACCACCAATTGATAGCCCATGAGCTGCCGATGTGCTTTTTCAAGTTTCCAGGTCCTAGGTCACTCCGCGGCTGAGCACGAGCTATTTAATGTGTATTACAAGTGAATGTAAGTACTTCGAAAATGACGAGAGCAAAAATACATACAGTTTGGTAGTCCCGATAATATACAAATACTGCTACCTGTCCGGAGGGCGATAGCGAGCTATCGCTTGTCAGTTACTAATTATACATTGGATGGTAACTTGTATTTCTTTAATTGTAGTGAATGAATTAGTGTTACAGTTCTCGCTTTCAAAGGGAAAGGTAACAGCCAAGAAGCTCATTTCACCACGACTTTGGGTGTGTGCGTGCCCGAAGGTTCGCCGGAGTAGAGAAAATAAACGGCCAACTCTATTCCACCAGCCGGGAGCGAACCAGCGCCAAAGATATGGAGAAGGGACTCGCATCTTTAAGTGGGATCTAAATCTTTATATGATCTGAATACAAGACGCTCAACCGTGCTGATTGAACGAGAAGCGATGTTGCGAGTTACCCATGATGTAACCCTCTAAATATAAAAGGAAAAAAACCAGTTTAAAGGGATTCAAACGCATATTTTTAAATATTTATTATGTTGGAGGAATGTTCAAATTGTAAGTTTCAAGCAAATATAATTTCCAATCAGAAAAATAAAGACATTTTTACATAAAAATAGATTTAATATTACTTCTACATTTTATTACATTCTACTTAACTGCTTTTTAAGATACATTTTATGAAAATATAAAGGTTTGATGATGACGTTCTTTAGGTTAAAATTTAGTTTTAAGAAATAGATATCTTTCAAAAGGGGTTTTAACAATGGAATTTGTGGAAATTAAATGTAAATAACAGTCCTAAATATACGAACAAGCTATTATAATTATTAACCAAAGTTGAAATTTCTATTGCTATGTAATATCTAGTAAAAAGTAGTTTCCCATTATAACATTAACAATGGTAATTATTACATGAAAACATTTAAAAATCTGTTGAAGGCTCGTGAAAATGGAGGAATTAAAAACATGAATATAAAATTTAAAACTTTGAATTACCTTTCCTTTTTAAGGTTTACCTTAGTAATATTTGATTATTTACTCTTCACGAGAAATCACTACGATGTTTTGGTCACATTAGCAACACTCATTGGTATTATTTCTTTAGTGAAGTTAGGAATAAGGTGGTGTTACTAAGTGTGTCTCAACTTGAGGTAAAGAGATTCAAAATGACGTAAGTTTGGAATAAGTGGCAAAAATTTTGTTTATATTTTAAGTTTCTAAAACTACCCACTCGAGTCTGGTTGCACATCGCCAAATATTGTTAACGCTATCGATTAGATATTGAGAGGATCTACGAAAATTAGACTGGCAGTACTAAAGTAAAGAACCTACCAAAGAATGAACTTAAAGTAATGCGATATATATTTAACTTATTGTCATCTGTAATTCATTGCTCTTCATAGTAAGAAAGCAACAACCTTTCTCACGTACTCTAGTTTAAATTTCTTATTTCTTCTTTAAACACATTCATACCAGATTCAATTCTCAAAAGGTTTGTGGTCATCCTGACATTCGTATCTCATCACCAAAGACTCGCAGTACAGTACAATGTATGTTGAGATATACAAGGTGGCCCAAGATAAAGTAGCCCCATTATTCCTTTTAACAAAACTTAATGGAGCTACTTTATCTTGGACCACCCTATACATGAATTATTAGAATTTACGAGATCGTGAAAAATTATTACCGACTTCTTTTTTTTTTATAACAGGCAAGCAAATATTAGTTCCTTAACTAAATTTCGAATCGTAATAAAGTTAATCTGAAAACGAAATGATTATATCCTAAATTTTTTAAAATCACAATATACAATTGGTTCACAATTAATTTAGTAGTGAAGGCATAATTCACAGCTACGGAATTAAGAAATGTCTGAGAGTGCTATCTTAGACTAATCCTGTTTGTTAGTCACAACTAAAACTCGAAACAGCAAAGGATCAGTGCTCGTAATGTTCCATCAATGAACGTGGAAGTTATTTTAAGCCTTTAATTAACCAATTCCGTTACAAATTTTTACACACACGACACTAAATTCCAGTTCCTTCTTACAGATCGATCAGCTATCAAATTTATACCCTCAGTAGAAGAACTATAATGCGCTTCTTTCACTATTGAATGCATAAATAATGTAATAAACATTTAGAACTAAATTTAGTGAATAAAGAACGCGAGACATAAGCCTTCAATATCCAGATCTTCATTCATTCGAAATTTAAACTACTGTACTATTGGAAATTAGCGGATATCCTGCTTCAACAAAAGCACAAAATAATCTTATTCATAGGTTTAATAGCGCAATAGTCCGTAAATAAGATTAAAATTGCTCCTTTAATAATGAAGAATTCCCTCGTGTTATTTCTAGTACTTTCTTTGTAACAACTGATATTTTAAACTTTAGAGGGTATGGAGAATGTATGTATGTATATTACATATTTACAATTTTCTTGAGCAAAATAAAGTTTCATCTAAAAATATGACTATTCACATGCAGAAGAATTCTCTTATTTAATATTCACTACTGATTACTGAATAAATAAGTTTATATCGTAATGGATTAAAAAATTTATAATTTTTTACTCGTTAAATAATGTAAATTTACTTTTACAAAACTAAAAACTTTTCATGTTTTAATAACTAAAAAAACTTTAAAATAATCTAAATTATACTTTGAAATATTATGCGATAATATATTAGTCAAAATTAAAACGCTTCCCTCGATACGACATATGTATATTGAACAGCTTAACTTCGCTGTAAAATCGTATAAACTGTAAAGCTTATCAGTAACCATTCTGTGTTTCCTTTCCTTCGTGGTTTTTATTCATCATATATATATATAGTTAATAAATCGGTTACATTCGCAAATTTCATATATTTTTTGTAAATAAACAGTTCGATGAAGACTCAATTACGAAAAGATGAATGAAGGAAATAAAATCTTAATAAAAACTTATTTATTTCAGCAAAAGTTTTTGGCTTATTTTAGTCTTCATCGGGTGTAAAGGCCAAAATCTTGCGAATGGTTTCCAATAAATCTATCTATTATTGGTTTTACTCCATCAGTTTATAAAACTTAAATCCTAACAAAGATGTTTTTTTATACGATTTACAGGGTGAATCAAAAAACTTGAACCAGAGCACAATTTACGACAATTAATTTTAATTTAATTCGTTTTAATTGCAATAACCGCACTTATACGAGATAGAAAGGGCAAAAGGCAATAGAATGGAAAACTAAGAACTAGTGGGACTCGAACTCTTTCAGAATCGGTGCTCGTACTTATTATGGCTCGTTTGGACGAAGCTTCTTTGAGGGGGTTGAGAAACCACGACTTCAAACCCACGTGACGCGGGCTCGAATCCCACAAGTCTAGTTTCTCACTGTATTGCTTCTTCCCTTTTTATTTTGTTCACCGACATTCAGAAAATAAATCCAGATTCTCTAAACCTCAAAAATAATAAATAAATAAATATTCTAAAGTTTGGATCGAGTGAATACCGGCTTTCCCTCATTTATCGTAACAATAATCAACTTTGAATGAAGAAGTGACAACGCGTCTTTGTTCTCGGTCAATTTGGCGAGCCATCAAGCCGGAGTTTGTTTTTGCACACAAGATTCGTGACAAATGACAATTTGTGCCTTACTCCCAAAAATGAAGGCCCATTTGTAGTTTCATTCTTCACACATTTATGAAAAATGCTATTTGCTTATATAATTCGAATGGAAAATTTACCTCAAACGCTAACAGGATGATTTGACGTCTCGTTAAATGGTGATACTCTCTGCGGTGATGAACTGGGTGTTGAACTTCGGCTGTAGCGTTCCTTGCACCTCTCAATCAACGGAATGAAGGAGAGCAGCAATCCGCAAATCACGATGAATACGCCAGACACTACGAAAGGTAGGAGGTAATCTCCGGTGGCGTCTGCCATGAAGCCTTTAAAGGGAAATTGCGTGTTAAATACGAGTAAATCGTCATCGTAGGCCAATTCCTCCTTTTTTGTGGGGTGGGCACAGGGGGATTATTACATGCGTATTCATTGTTGCGGACCCCCGGCTGTTAATTTCAAAGTTCCGAATTTCTCGGCTAGGACCTTAGATTTCATTCATTAAGGTGCTAAATATGGGTCTTGCTTAGTGGGATGATGGTTCGGATCCCACGTAAAGCTATGGGTCCCCTCCGTCACACGACAACTTTGCCGTTACAAGAGATATTATACAAAGAAATGGGCACAGATCATGAAATGAAAGCATACTTTTTCAATCTCTCTTAACTGGTTTCTTTGCGAATGTTGTTCAAGTAGTTATTAAACTGTAAAGTTAATCAACACTACCTCATATTGGACGCACACGTGGCGTCAAACAAAATCACTACCGTTACCTCATATCCATATAGGAAAAAAATGCAAAAAATTGGTGCGTCAAGATCATGACGCCAGGTCTTACACGCAGGAGCGTAGGGGGTCTACACAGTTCTCTTCAGTAGGTCTTAATCTAACTAACGGACTATTAATTATTCCTATACTCACAAAAATATCGGGGAAAATTGGAAAAAACTACGTGAACGAATGTAGCAAGCTGTCTGGCGCACTGTGGCTGAGCAGCTCCATGAAGTTGGCCAGGTGTAAAACTGACGCCACCCGTATGAGGTAAAGTGTTAATGCATACCTTGAATTAACTGCACAGTATACTAATTATGAAGGGTATTCCATTTAAATTTCTAAGGTACCTAATCTTTCTAACAGTTACGATAATCAATAACTCTTCTACACGCAAAATGGATGCTCCAGAATCTACTAAATTAACGAGGCGTGTACGCCCACATCAAAGGATGTCGACTAAACCTCTTCAAAACTCTATTCACCAGAATTCCTCACCGACAAGGGGCGGTCCGATGAGATTGGCAATGCCCTGAATCAGCAATAGAAGTCCATATGACTTGCTGAACGCCTCCAGACTGATCAGTTCGACGAGGATGACGGCGGTAAGAGCGTAATTTGCGGAGATGAACAGACCAAAAACAGCGGAGGCGGCGGCCAAAATCCAGTAACTGGAAAGGAAGGGCATCGCTATCACAGACAGACCGCACGCCACCATCGAAATGTTGTAAACGAGCATTGGAGAACACCACGTCTGGTCGCCGATATACCCCATGAACACCTGGAAGAGATCAGCAATGAATTACCGATATAAAGTGCAACAACTATTTAAATACGAGAAAAGGGAGGGGAAGGTATTAAAGTGGGAAACTAGGAGCTAGCGGGATTCTTGAAACCATGCAACACGGGTTCGAGTCCCACTGGCTTCCATTTTCCCACTTTACAGCCTTTTCCTTTCCATCTAGTTGATAATATTCAATCCTCGGCGAAATAAGGATACATAAAGTGTACTACTCTCACGAGCTGGACATTGGTGCAACCGTTCGAATCCCTAGTCCTAAACGGGAGGTTCGTTTATGTCAGAAATTGCATTAAATATACTCGAGATTACAGTCCCACGAGTTATTTGAAAAGTACTTGGAATTTTAAAGTCCCACGAGTTATTTCGAACGAGGTGGCTCTAAGCACCCTAGGCAAAACTTTACTATCCAGACAGTGTTCAAATATTCCAGAACAGCTTGGTAATAAATTAGGTTAGGTTAGTAATTAGAGCCCTATAGGCTCTCTCTAAACACTGTCTGGATAGTAAAGTTTTACCGCACTCTATTAAAATTAAGAAAGTGGCTACGTAGCTAACGATAGGGTCGCCGGCTGGAGAACAGGGTTGCCACTCCAAAATTTTGAAATAAAGCCATATGTTCTTTAAATTAATCCATTTTAAAGACCTATGTAAAAATTAATATACTCATCAAATATATAAGAGTACAGCTCGATAGCAAAAAACAAGTGTGCGCGTAGTGCGGCGTGCTCATGCAGCTGGTCAAATACCTGTAAATGTTTGGGAATTATCTGTCATTTCACAGAAATTGAGAGTTGTTTTAAAAACCACAACTAACAGGACAGACTAAATAAAAGTCGAAATAATTACCATTTGCAGATATATTCACAGACTGACTAACATATGTTAAAGCCAATCTGTGAAACCAGTAATTTCACGTAATGCCTAAAAACTGCAGGCATTTCGCATAATTCGATTAAGCGATTGACTTCGTCTAGGTTAGGTTAGATCAGGTCAGGTCAGGTCAGGTCAGGTCAGGTCAGGCATACCTAAAGTATTTGGCACCCGGGGCGGATCCTTTCTTTGGCATCCCCCATAAATAATTTTAAAATTTAAACACGCAGAAAAATGATGTTACTAGGCCTATCATACATAGCTTAACACCATTTGGATCTTTTCTGTCATGTAGTTTCCGATTTTGTTGAAAAGATATTTATTGTAGGTCAACTGTACGCCCTTGATTGGTTAGGTTTAGTCGTGATATTTTCGTTAAAACTAACGAAAATATTACGACTTAACCTAACCAATCGTTTATATATATATATGTTAAAGTGTGTGTGTGTGTGTATATATATATATATATATAATATATATATTTATATATATATATATATATAAATATATATATATATATATATATAATCCTTTACCAAATACGGTTCGAAATGTAAAAAAAAAAAGTTTAACATTATTAAATGAGTTAAATTTGTTAAGTCGTGATATTTTCGTTAATTTTAACGAAAATATCACGACTTAACCTAACCAATCGTCAAGAGCGTACAGTTGACCTAAATGGGCAATATATATATATATATATATATTATATATATATATCCAGTGGGCTATTTTATTGCCAACCCTGTTTAAAACCGCTTACAAAAATCAATCCAATAATTACTAACAACAAATTATACACTTTAAATGGTAGTGTTACTTTTAAACAAGTTATTATTATTACGTAGTACTAGTAGTAGTACTACTAGTACCACCACCTATAAGTTAAATGGAAAATGCAAGTGCCCAAAGGAAAATTAATTCTATACGTGTCAATCGATAACGAGTACGTCCAGCCCTCAACTAAGTGAATTTTTTCTTCTCCAATTTATGCATGATCTGAAGAGGACAAAAGCATTGCGCCTCGTACAGTCGATCCAAAGAGTCTTGTGAAACGCCATGTTTCTTCCCCAAATTTATCGGCAAGAAACACAGGAACGCTTTTGGACTGATTGTACATGACAGTTACCAACTTACTCTCGTATGAAACTGCTTATGAACAATAAATCATGAAGAGGTGTAGTTAAAAGTAAACGTTACCATCCCGAGGCAGTTAAGAATTCCTATGGCCGAAATAAGATTCGCTCCTGACTCTGGAGAGATGCCAACACCCAGGGCGTAGTCTGTGAGGTACATGTAGACGGTGTCATAGAACACGTATAGAATGAAGTTGGAGAAGGCGAAGATGAGGTAGGAAGCGTCCAGGCAGTAATTCAGGTCCACGCACGAAGTCAACATTTCCTGGAAATCATTCCAGTACGACCAATCATTCTGAAACGAGTTACGAGAAACTGAAATCAATCATTACATTAACCAACCAGTAAATGCGTGTCACATTTGTGGTGGCAATAAGGTTCTCTTTGTATAACTACCGTACTCAACCCACTTTTGATGTGGGAAATGGGTTTATAGAATTAATTAATAATGGCTGGACGTAAAGTAGGACTCGCAGTAAGGCATACCAGTAATAATAAACTTGAAAATGAAGACTACATAATAATTTGCAGCTTCTATTCCAAGGATAAAACCCCCTAGATATAATTTTTGTTTTATGTAGAAAGGAGGGGCCAAAGGCGGGTGACCGCAAAAATGCCCACCTTTATAAGAAAAGAGCCAAAATCAAGGTCTCCGAGGCTCACGATGCTATTTTTTTTATAGATTTTTTAGTGTGTGTAGTGTGTAAAATACATGTATGTGTAGGGAAGAATAGATGGAGAAGTGTGTTTGATTTGAGAGCATGCTGGACTGCTCACAGGGTAGATGAGAGAGAGAAAAAAAATCGGCTAAAGAGGACAGTGACAGGAGAAACGGGAGTTCCAGCACTCCCTGTCTCCTGTCTAACGTCCACCCCGGAGTAATTTCCTGGTCGATTGGTGTCTACAATCTCCTCGTAAATTAAATATGTCACCTGTTCTTGTGAACCCCTACTTTAAATTACATATAAGCACCGTAACCAACCTGATTTTCAGTTTCAGCGATTGTGATGATTGAGTTCCTGAAAATGTTGGGGCAAGAAGATGCCCTGAGACGATAGCGGTGAATATTGAGCATTGCCCCCCGAAACGTCATTGATTGCCTGACGAAGGAATGAAATACGAAAAGACGCATTAACCATGCGCGATAATAGGAGATCTGATCACACAACACTTTCCTCTCCCCTAAAACCAAACTCTGGGATATTTACCGAGAAACTCTCATATCTCTGAGGGGAGCAGCTGGAACAGAGGGGTTCGAAATTCCAATGCACGAAATCCTTCTGGGAACTGCCTGACGAGAAACTACTTTAGAATTCCGTTTCGGGGACAAACTTCGCGCCTCGTCAAATTCAAAGTTCGTCCAAGGAGGTGATGATGACCCCTGGAAAGGATACGATTTTTAAAACAAAGAATTACGCAAGGTGGTACTTTTTGGCCATTTTCAACTCGGCTCTTATGATTCCAGTGTGTACTTCAGTGAATATAAATTCTTGAACATAATTAACACAAAAGCAGGGTTGGTTGATTTAAATCAACTATTTAAATCATGATTTAAATCAAATTTACAAAAAAAAATCACTTATTTAAATCAGTCTATGAATAAAAATAAAAATGTTAAAACGCGAAAATTACTAATTAATCGCTACAATACAGGTAATACATAAAAGAATGGTAATAAATTTTGCTGTTTATTTTTCAACAAAACAAGGTTTTCGAATTTACTTATAGCTCTATCGATCATAATGACAACTTAAGATATCTGTGTTAACCTTTTTTTAAAACATTAATTAAAATCATAATAGCCATTGTCCTAAAGTGAATAAACATTTGTAGAACATATTTATTATTTCTGTAAAGCATTAATAATAATTAATTTCAATTTTTATTCCATCGATTTGATATAAAACAAATATTTCATTTCCAGAAAACATTTAAGGTCATCTGGTCACGACATTTCAATTTGCTGACCCAAAGCAAAGAATTATGGAGTTAAAACTTAAATAAAAAATATATATACAGTATTTCTAAATTACAAATAAAAAGTACAGTATAGCTCTTGAGCCCTAATGCTGATTGAAAGTTTTGAAAAGGAATGCTAATTTTGCAGCTTCTGCAGCTCAAATTAAATAAATTTATTTTATACAGTGTAGTGTAGCTTATTAAATGTATAGCAAAAACATTTGTTTGTTTTTTAAGATATTGCCATTTTATCCTAATTAGAAATTGGATCTATATTATAAAAATAATAAAGAAAAATGGAGAGGTATAAACATCTTTATCATTCCATATAAATAAATAAATTATCATAATATAGTAAGAATCCTCTTTCAACTGTTAGCCTGACCCAAGTGTTGCCCTTGGTTTCCTTGTACTCACACGGTGCTCATTGCAACAGCTATTGCACTCTAGGCCTAGAATAAATCTTAGATATATTCACAAACTGGCACCTTTGCATATTGCAAAGGTGCAATTTCTTATCCAACCTTGAAGACGACTTAGCTGTTTAAATAGCTAATACAATAGTTTGCTTCAATTACTTCATGTTATTAGTGCTACAGGAACTTATAGGAATGAAAAGGATCTTTTTTACTTGTTGTTTCAGTGTATCTTGAACAAATAAATGATTTTTTTTTTTTTTTTAAATCACCAACCCTGCACAAGAGATTCACATCTTAGAAGAGGAACACTGGAAATACCCTTTTAGAGTATATTAAAAAATAATTATTTACATACCTAACACCTTATTGCAAGTCTCCTACGTCTAATGAATGATTTAGTAGTATTTGTTACAGTCCAACGTACTACTAAGCATGACTTCGAGTAACAGCATCGTTTCATCCTACACGGAGGTAGGTCAGTAAGATTCATACAATTTTATGTAGCTCAGTGTGGTCCGTATCATTTTGTTAGAGTACGATAGCGCTATCCCAGGGATCACCAACCTGGGCGGTAGCACCCACTAGTGGGCTCACATTAAAGGTAATTAAACATTTATTTAATTATTTATTTTATCGATTATGTTGATTTATTCTTTTTGATCTAAGGTGGGCGATAAGCTTTTTTTTAATTTTCAAAAAATCGTAAAAGTGGGCGGTGAACAAAAAAAAAAGTTGGTGACCCCTGCTCTAGCCTAACAAACTACAAGATTCACACAAAGTTAGCCCAGAATGATTCTGAAGCATATAAAAAAAAAAATTTATAAAAAAGGGGGAGGGGGAACAGAACTATTGAATGAAACAAGAGTACGTGGTGATTATACATTAATACTGTTTCACGAACCTTATCGATAAAACTGTTCCCGTCGTTTTCCTCTTCGTAATCGAAATTCTTCATACACTTATCCCGAACATCGTTTTCATCTTCCTTTTGCAGAGATAACTGAGCTCGAATGCACTTGGATTTAGTTTCCTTCGACAGATCCTTGGAAATGAGGTCAGACTGACTTAAGGTTTGTGACAGAGAGTGAGAGAGGAGGTGAGGATAAATATGTGAAACGACCTCGTACGCATTCGCTTTCGACGATAAGCACGGCAGCAGTTCTTTGGGGACGGCCGTGTTGTTCAGGAAGGTAGGCAGAAGGACGAGACTTTCTGAGCGCATCGCGTTATAGCTCGTGGCATCGTCTTGCGAGAAGAGAGAAGTAATTTCCCCAGATTGAACCAAACGCTTTAGTTCATCCAGAGAGGGAAGCGTCGTACTCGCTGCCACGCCTCCCCTCGTTCCCAGGGTATCTGATGACTGGGTGACTGAACACTGTCTGCTGGTGGAAGATGTGTTTGTGGAGGAAGCCCGATTTTCCGGACGCCTTTTAGTCCAAGCTAAGTCCCTCATAAGAGCTCCACAAACGGCCATATTAAGGAATATTCCCGCCAGTATAATCATACACCCGCGCCAACCAAAGTACTCCAGAAGGTGCTGAATGATAGGGGCGAACATGAAGGTTCCTATTCCGCTTCCAGCGACGGCAATGCCCGTCGCCAGCGACCGATATTTTTCAAAGTAGAAGGCGACGATGACTATAGCCGCCACATAACACACAGCGAGACCCACTCCAGTAATGACTCCGACCGTAATGAAGAGCACGACGATGGAATTGGCGAAAGAACTGAGGAAGAACCCAATGCAAGCTATGATCGATCCCCAAATCGTCACTGTACGACAACCGTATCGGTCGGTGAGGAGGGAAGCGAGAGGACCTGCTAGAAGTGGGATAGCCATGAACAGACTACCCACCCACGACGTAAGAGACTTGCTCTCTTCAAAGTAAGACAAGAACTCTACATAGAGAACTCCGAAAGACATGGTCACACCGTCTGCGATGCAATGAACCATGAAAGAAGCGAATACTACTACCCAACCCCATCCACCATCGGGGGCCCGTCTTTCAAATTCCAAGGTCCTAGATTCACTGGTGTTCGTCGATGAAGACCCGATGCTTGTCGTGCTCGATCCTGAAGGCTGTCGACTGCGTTTTTTACGGGGTTTCCGAAGACTAGAAAACGGAGTGTTCTCGCAAGACTCAGGATGGAATCGCGACCAAAACTTCGACAGAGCCTCTGGCTTATTTTGCATACCTGCTTTGCCATTTTCCACTACGAGAGCTCTTTCGTAACGAAACTGTCCCGATTATTACAAGGAGTCTCGAACTGCACGTGAATGCCGCCTGCCGGTTTGTTTCCAGCCTTAAGGCAACTACCAGTTGGGTTGTGGGCTGTGGCTGCGAACTCACGGTCAAATCCGAATTCTCTCTTTGTAGCAGTGTCACGAAGGACTCGTTGCTTTGCTGGTCTTCGCTCCTCTCATAAAAATCACCGCGATTTCTATGACCGAAGTTGATGCCAAAGTCGACCAGATTTCCGTTGATCATGTCACTCTTTCGGGACGAGCTGCAAGACGACAAAGACGAATAATCTGAAGTCTGACCCTGACGACAGGCGAGCTTGGAGGGCTCCAGGTTAATCTCTCCACTGGATTGAGAAGCGTTGAGATTATCGGTCACGTTAAACGAATCATCCGAACAGAGTGGATTTTTATTCCTGAGTAAAATGTCTCTCTCTCTCTTCAAGTTTTCATCACTTATCGAGGAAAGACCTTCGGAACGGGTTTCCTCCATCACCCAAGAACTACCACCATTATCTTCAAGAACCGGCAATAGATTGTCTGAGAGATTATAATCATTACCTTCCGACTCGTTGCCAGCGTTCGAGTCGAATCCGTCAGTTCCAAAGCATCGCAGCAGGATTCTTTTACCTCGCAATAACCATTCAATAATTTTGCAACAGATTCCTTGTCCGCTGCCAAGCATTCGCAATGCACAGTTTCGGTTTTATTCAGGCAAATTTCACTCGCCCTAGAATAATAACGATTTTCAGATTTTAATAAATGTTCCTCTGAAGTTAGAAAAGGGGAACTGACCGACTCATCACCGGGGCCATTTTTGACCTGGGGTGCTTTTAAGCTCGGCTCATCACCCATCGATAAAGATTCCTCTCGCTTACCGAGGAGGAAGCCATATTACTTAGTATCACAAATTCAAAATAATTTAACAATAATATCACACCGACAAGTTTTTAAACATTACAAACGGAAGTCAAAATCATTAAGGAATTCGATCGTTCCAATCTTTTATTGACGCTTTCACTGTTACAACTTGAAATCATTCCACTTTTGGTGATGTCATTTCCACAATACCGATAATTAACATTAAAATCTAAAGACGTTCTTAAGCACAGTGTATTAATTTTTGTGTGTTGGCCACCTATGGGCTCAAACGCCAGAACAACAACAACATGGGGTCGGAACACCTCCTCGAAGAGCACGATACCAAACATGTGAAGGAGGTGCACTTTTGCAGCAGGCGCTGCAGGAGAAGAGATTCTCGCTCAAGAAACAGATTGGCCATCACCCTTTTGCCTGAAAAGAAAGAAAATTCTACATATGGACGTGTCTACAATTCAAACTAAAGACACAAGCAAAGAAATTATTATAAATTTTACCTCCCATTGGATTAGGATAAAAAAGAACAGTGTTGCTTTAAGTGGTGATGAACCATGTACGGGAACCTCGTTAGTACACTGAGCCTGTGTATATGGCAGTGACGCTGCGAGCAGCTCATACCCTGAATGAGTGTATGGACGGAGGTGCTTCATAAAAAGCAGTGAAGCCTTTATTCTACCGATGACTTACTCTATTAACATGTCAAAAACATGAAAAAATTTATATGCATACATACATACATATACACACACCTATATATATTATATATCCTGATAATCCTGGTTTTACTACCGCCCGAAATGTTCATGCTCTCAAAGGTCAAGCTTTTCGCCCCACCTTGGACCTACCGCTTAACATAGAATCCGAATCACGACCCGCGAAGAATGTCTGAAATTACAAAATCCCAACCAGGACTCGATTCCAAGATTTCCCAATCAACATCCCAGTGTGTTAACTAATAGGTTAACACTGTAATATGTAAATTTGATTAAAAGTAAAAATTAGAATAGTATGTTTTAAAATTCTTAGTCTTTACTCTTAACCACAATGCTAAATGGGAAAAACAAATTTGAACTAAAACCCTGGGGGGGACCGGTCATCTTCGATTTTCAGAATAATGTGCACAGCAGCTATGCGACTCAGTCTTTTAAAAAATGCAAAAATCCCCACTAAACAATACGAAATAATGAGAAAACACATTACCTTGGAATTAAAAAATAAAAAGTAACAAGAGTTTAAATTTTTTACCGTGTGTTTTGGATCCTTAAGAGGAGTTAGACAAAGCTCCTTGCTCTTTCTCATCCGCTCTTTAATGTGTACAATAGGGTGGAGTGAAAATATTAAACCGTCCTGCCTCACTCATGATTTGGTGTACTGACCCTCTAGAAGTTCTAAAAAGATAATATTTTCTTTTTAGGACCCTCCACCCGCCGCATTTTTGCCGAAAACAAAATGGCAGAAAGCCATATTTTGAAAGACCCCTAGTATAATATCAATCTGTTTTTGAGAAAAGATATCGCGTTATATTGTGCGTTATTTGGTTATAAGTACGATAACGAGTAAATATATTCATACAACACAAGCGATACTTACTAATCACCAACTACTTAAGAACACACAGACGCTTATCTAAACATCAGTCTCACTCGAGGTCAATGACATCTTGCATATGGCTGATAAGGGATGGGGGTAGGAGCCGCATGCTGCATATTGTAGCATGGGTGGCTACAAAGACTGTTGAGTAAGATATGTTTACATTTTAGCTTTAGAACTTATATATAATTTGTTTTAACTAATTCCGGGTTTTGTATTTTTTCAGATTTTCATAATGCGATATTTCTGTAGAAATTTAACATCAGATCTAAATATGGCAAAATCCCTACCAACTAACTAAACAGTCGGTGAAGCAACATTTTCCGTTTGGAATTCCAAGTGAATTGCCACATAATGTCTTACCCTCTAATATGCAGGTTGGGAGATATTTTCTTCTACTGAAGGAAGGCTCATCTGCAAAACTGACAAATAATGATATTCTCGAAACGATAGCAGAAGCATTGGTCGAAGTGTGGAAACGTTCATCAATAACCTCAATGAGTAAAAAATCCATAATTACCAAGCTGAAACGCTTTACCGACAAGGTTACACAACTCAATCGATCCAAAAGCAGTGCGAAGCTTATTGAATTGTTAAAAAAAAATCATTGGTAGAATTCTGACATTTGTGCCTGTAAATGCAACGTCGTTTAGCACCAAGATTTTGGCTGCCGAAAAAGCGGATGTAAAGAAAAACATATTTGTGTCCAAAAGAATCAAGAATACCCAAAGAAGAACTGGAATCTCTTGAGGATCAGAGGACTATGCAAAATATGGTGATTGGAGGTGTGGATGTTACCCTTTCAAGATCTATAGCAAAAAGAAATGCAAGAAAGTTGAAGGAGCAACAAGGAAGTAAGCGAAGAAAAATAATCATGCATAAAGAATTCGAAAAGGTAGTCATTGATGATGTGCTTTCACCTGATACTAATACTGATCTCTCTAGTACCGAAGAAAGTTCAACAACTGAGTCTGAATATGAATGCTCCAACATTCAAATGAGAGCCCCTTTACCCAATCTCGCCATGGAAGCCGACATATTTGGTGTTTCATCAGATAGGGCTGCATCGGCTATTGCTTCAGCTACTTTGGTGGATTTGGGTATCATTATCGAAAAAGTGACTTTTTTATTGATCGAAGTAAGGTGAGAAGAGAGATGACACTAGACCAGAATTTCCAGGTGATAGGGTGCGACAGTACACTGGGTCTAAAGGTGGCATAATCCATTTCATCGAGCAGAAGCTGAACCGACCATTGCAATGGAGCATTTGTATGTTACATACAAATGAATTTCCCTTAAGGCATCTGTTTGAGCGATACGACGGGAAAACAACTGGGCCAAGATCACTCAGTGGATTTATTGGTAATGCTCTTAAGACTTGCCATGAGATGCCTGTGGTAAAGTTCTCCCCAACTACGGATGGGGCCGATAACATCCCAGTTCTCACAAATGAGCTCATAGAAGATTTAAATAATGATCAACAATACATGTTCAGAATAATTGGGGCCTATTTTGCTCACTCAGAAAATATTCTTCTATCAATGCGGTCAGATAGTGAGCAAAAGTTGCGCAAAGTTGCAATCGATCGAATAATGCAGACAAGAAAGTGTAAGGAAGCCAGTACAAGGAAAATCAGAGAATTTAGAGTACCAGAATTGAACTTCAAAGCATCACATTGGACAGACAACATCTTCTGGGATAGGATTGATATCAGTGAACCACCTCTCGCTTCTAAATTGTGATGAAGAATTGCTTGAGTACGAAACAAACTGTTTCAAAGTTGAGCAATACCCCATTCACACAGAGAACGTCGAAAGAGCCGTAAGTTGGTTACAGACGCATCAGCATCAGTAATATCACAGGAATCAAGAGACGGATTTATTAGGTCAAGAATAAAAAGTCGCTCTCTGCTTCCCTCACTTGAAACAAAAAAGGATCTGATGCCTCTCCTGAAAAAATAATGATATTTGAGACGAGCGAGTTTTATATCGCATTCAAATGTAATTGATTTACGACATCCAACCAAGTGAGACCAGATACAATTTTATGTCAATACAATGTATGCACAATGGTGTTTAAGTATAGTTTTGCATTATAAAGCGTTTTTCTTCAATTTTTTTTTTTTTTTTTTTTTGATAGAACACTTAGTTTTTGTTATGAGCATATTTTTATTTAGGGACAACCGGCTGATGGCCATTTTGCTTTTATATAAAAATGCGAGAGATGGTTTAAGTTATAAACATTAAATGACTGAATACATCATTTTTATGTTCTAATACACCAAAAAACAAGTGAAGCAAATAAATTTGGAATAAAAAGTTGTTTCACTCCGCCCTAGTGTACAACGATGGCCGAATAACTTAACTTAAGAACTATGTTGGAACGACATCCGTACCCAGTCTATATTACTGACCTTGACCTCTGATGCAGTGACCTGATTCTTATTCATTACACATCGTCTTGTGATGATTCAAGTGCGTATGAAGTTTCATATATTTATATTAAGCAGTTCAAAAGTTATGGCGAACCGAAGGACGGACGAACGGACAAGCGCAATCTAGTGTGGCCCCTCTAAATTTATTTGGCAGGGACATAATGAGACCAAAGTAGAATGCTGTACATGGATGATAGAAGAATATGTAACTTAGACCATGCCGATGATATGTTACCAAAAAGCACTTCCGTTAAAGGTCTGGATTATCTTCTAAAAATTTGAATTATATTCTTAGACCTATATTTGTTGATTTTAATGTTACAAACACCAAAGTTACAGCATTTCCATCTCAAAAGCTCAAAGCAATTAAGTAATATTTTCAAAATAAAAGGTAAACCCAAAGAGTAAGGTACAAGAATTTAAGTATTTGGCTCACATTATCATCTCCGAGTGACGACTCAAACATAAGAAAACAATACTGAAGTTTCTATGGTAAAGCAAGCGTAATAAATTTCGATTTTGTGCAAATGAAACTAAGGACACTTTTTTTGTAATTTTTACATTAATATTTATGAATGGCAGCTTTGGGATAACTATGAACTGGAGCTCGTCAAGACAGGTTCACCGCCCCAAAACACACATAATGGCAGTGTATTAAATTGTTCAAAACACAACAAACAGTTTAATCCTTTCACGCCTAAAGTATACTTTAAGGTTTGGAAAATTTGGTGCAAAAATGGCCTCTAAATTGCTATTTCACAGGGGTGAAGGTTACATGCAGATTAACGTTCACTTAACGTACAATTAAAGATACTTCTCTTAAAAGCACGAGACAACACTGTTATAAGAAGATTGTTTAACGGCCTAAGGTTGAATTAAACTAAGGTTTTGACAAACTTAAATTTGCTTTTTAACAGATCTTGGATCTTTTCCTTTAGACCACCCCCATTGTTTTACTGTTCTTTTATAGCACCCCCATTGTTAATTGAATGCCCGGTTAGGTCACCTGTACCTCCTTGACGATTGGTTAGGTTAAGTCGTGATATTTTCGTTAGTTAGCCTTATAAGGCTTACTAACGAAGGCTGGGGGCCCTGATCTTCAGGTGATCCCTCTACCAACGCAATTATCCAAGCTATTCATCAGTCTTGCCATGTCTTCCAAACTTTGGGATTTGTTGTGCCAGTATGAAAAGTTTTTCTGAAAGTTTACCTATCATTATTATTGTTAAAAAAAGTGGTTAGAAATAACCGCATATATTTCCAAATAAAATATAAACAAAATAAATAAAAATAACAACCCTCGTTTCTAACCAACTAGTGAAGTTGGGTTTCCCTAATTAACAAAAAGAAGAAAAAAAAGTTTCCAAGATAAAGAAAAACGGAGCTTTGTCCCTTCTTGAAATTTTTTGACTGCATGAAGCAGGCTAGTTTTTTCGTAAAATAAAAATGCTCGTGGTTACCCAACTAATCGGGTAACTTAGTCAACCTTTAAACCTTATCCTTACTAACCACTGCAATTAAGCAAAAACCCTGTTTAACTAAATGGAGGCCTATCAGAACTAGGTATAAGTAAGTTAATTAAAGAAAATAACTAAGGTAAGAGAAAAAACTAGCTACCTAGACGAAACTCGAACCGGGCTACAACTGCCCTAACTCAATAATTAAATGGCTGTTATAGCCCCTATTAAAACTTAAAGGCAATATAGCCCTAACTTAACTTGAGTAAAACCTTCAAAACCTTAAACCTTAAACCTTTAAAAACAAAAACTTAAGGGCAATACCGCCCTAGCCTAACTTAACCTGCCAAACCTAGGTCTGGGAAATAGCCCCTACAAATAAATAACCTAGCAGTGTGTTAAATAATAACTTAAAACTTAACAAATAAAATTCAAATCTGGAAACTAAATGAAACTTATGGATTAGTTAGAAACAGAAAGGGTAACGTTAAACTGGCAACTTCATTTTTGGTAAGTCTAAATTAATTTTGATGAATTTAGCTTCACCATAGTTAGTAATCTGGCTGCTGACCAAATTTTAACCTGAAAACCACTGCAACCTACAGTGAAAAAGTCTGTAGCTATGTTGACAGTGTCTAAATAGGCCATTATTATTTCTATAATTACTGTGTCTATTTAAAGTAAACTTAACCTTAATACTACACCTAAATAAAAATAATCTCAAGCTAAATAATAAATTCTAAATAATAAATTTTTCAATAATTATTGTTAATTTTTACTTTTATTTTTGGAGGTTTAGACTCATTTTAATAATTAATTACTATCTGTAATATGTAAAATACACTTCTGCAATACAATTTTTGGATCACCTGAAGATCAGGGCCCTCAGCCTTCTTTAGTTAGCTTTATAAGGCTAACTAACGAAAATATCACGACTTAACCTACCCAATCGTCAAGGGCATACAGTTGACCTAACGATTGGTTAGGTTAGGTCGTGATATTTCCGTTAGTTAGCCTTATAAGGCTAACTAAAAAAGGCTGGGGGCCCTGATCTTCAGTGATCCCAATTTTTCGTTTTAATTTAAATCTGCCAATACTGATGAAATGAATTTTTCACAGTAATGACATACATGACGTAAAACCTAACACAGTTCGTCTATTATCATCATTATGAGTATATTAACTTATTAAGCCTAATCAGTGAGTGTACAGTATTTCTCCCCAAGTCAGAATCATGACTTTTTTCCAAGTACACCTACTTATAAAATTGGCAGATGTTACTTACAGATAACCTATGTTTTAAGTGTACATATTATGCAATATAAAATTCATAAGATATTTATAAAAATAGTCCGCATTTATAATACGTGGTGGCCACGTCGTAACGCCCCTTCCCATTCGATCAACGAGATTAAGCTACGTTGGGTCTACTCAGTTGGATGGGTGATCGTTCTCTGTCCTCAGATGATGCAGTGACCTTTAGATGGTTCGGATACCACGTGAAGCTGTAGGTCTCTTACGTCACATGACCTCCGTCGTTACGAAAAAGGTTGGACACCCCAATCCAATCCCCCTCTATCAAAAAGGGGGGGGGGGAGTGCTGGAAACTCTCGTTTCTCCCGTTACTGTCTTTTTAGCTGATCTTTTTCCGTGTCTTATCTACCCTGTGAACAGTCCAGCATGCTCTCAAACACACACTTCTCTCCCTATTCCTCACTACATATACATGCACTTTACACACTACATAATCTTTTCAAACTTTAAAAAGAAAAATGGCATGAACTTCAAGAGCCTCAGAGTCCCATAAATGTCCCCACTTCTGGCACCCCCGATGCTCATACCAAGAACGCAGACCCGGATCTGCTACCGCTCATTCGAGATATTCTGGGCTTCTACCCGATTCACTTTTCATTAATTTCTGCAACATTCGTGGCCTTTTCTCAAATTTTCAATCTGTTGACCACCACCTCTCCTCTAAACCTCATCGTCTTTTCCTCGTTGGAACTCAGGTGTCCGGGACGACAGCAACCCCTTTTCTGTACCCTCTTACTTTCTCCATACTCAATTTCACTCCAAAGGTGGATGTTGCATACATGCACGCAATGACCTAACTTGTTCTCGTATTCCCGAACTCGAATCTTGCCTCTGGCTACGGCTTAATCTAAAACTAAATACATTTGCACTATTTACCTTTCTCCAAACTCTACTGACTATCCAAAATTCTTTGACTACCTCGCTTCCAAAGTGAAATACATTCTATCCTGCTCTCTCTGCCTTTGGGGAAATCGCCATTTTCGGGAATTTCAGTGTTCACCACCACTTTTGGCTTTCCTCCCATTTCATTGCCATCCCTGGTGAACTAGCTTACAACTTTTCTATCCTAAATGACCTAGAACAGATTGTACAGCACCCTACTCGTATCCCCCATCGCCTTGGAGATAGGCCCAACATTCTGGATTTATTTCTTACCTCTCATCCTCCTCCTTACTCTGTCAAACTTTTTTCTCCGTTCCTCCGAACACAATCTTATATCTGTTTCCTCTCCTTCCGCTCCAATCCGACCTTTTGATCCTCCCAAGAGAGGCGCCTTTGGCACTTTGGCACCGCTGATTGGGAGGACCTTAGGCAGTACTTCTGTGATTTCCCATGGAATGGTTACTGCTTCCGTGGCCGGGGCCCTTCAGTGTGTACCGAGCGCATTACGGCGGTGATTCTCTCGGGCAAATAATGAGTGAGTCGGGCATGGAGGCGTACATTCCATATTCTATTCCTACTACTAATGAAAAAAAAAAAAAAAAACCTTGGTTTAACTTCACTTGTTCTAATGCTATCCGCAACAGAGAGGAGTCTTTCAGAAGGTACCGTCGCCATCTAACTCATGACTCTCACTCAGCCTGGAATCGTGCAAAATCTGTTCTTCCACTCGCCAAAAATTCCTTCATCCGACAAAAATGTGAAAACCTATCCTATTCTAATTCTGCTAGGTCTTTCTGACATTTAGCTAAGAACCTCTTCAACAACTTCACTTTCTCTTCTTTCCCTCCTCTTTTCCATTCCGACGGCTCAGTTGCCATCTCTTCTCATGACAAAGTTGAACTCTCCGCTCAAACTTTCGCTTCCAACTCAACCATGGACGATTCCGGTGCTGTTCCTCCATCTCCTCTGACTTCATTGTCAGAAATTAGAATCTATTCTGAAGATGTTCTTTCTGCCCTATTTGGGCTCAACTCTAGGAAGGCGTACGGTCCTGATGGTGTTCCTCCTGTTGTTCTCAAGAACTGTGCTTCAGTGCTGACACCCTGCTATGCATACTTTTTCGTTTTTGTCTTTCATCTGGTACTTTTCCTTCCTGTTGGAAGTTCGCTTTTATTCAGCCTGTCCCAAAGAAGGGTGACCGCTCTCAACCCTCCAACTAGCGTCCAATTGCTTTGATTTCCTGCCTTTCTAAAGTTTTTGAATCCACCCTTAATAGGAAGATTCTTAAACACCTCTCTTCTCACAATCTTCTTTCAGATCTTCAGCATGGGTCCCGCAAGGGACGCTCTTCTGGCGATCATCTTGCATATCTCTCTGACTCTCGGTCATCCTCCTTTCGGGATTTCGGTGAAACTTTTGCTGTTACGCTTGACATATCGAAATCTTTTGATAGAGTCTGGCGCAAATCTTTAATTTAAAAACTGCCCTCCTTCGGTTTATCCCTCTATCTGTGCCTTCATCTCTAATTTCCTTTCTGGATGAGCTAAGCTGCGGTTAGATGGCCACTGTTCTTCTCCTAAAGTTAACAGTGGTGTTCCTCAGGGTTCTGTCCTGTCACCCACTCTTTTCCTTTTATTTATTAATAATCTTTTAATTCGCACTTCCTGTCCTATTCACTCCTATGCCGATGATTCCACTCTTCACTTCTCCACCCGCTTCCCAAAGCGTCCCTCTCAACAGTCACTCCATGATTCGCGTAGAACGGCTATGGAACACCTGACCTCTCATCTTTCTTCTATCTCTGATTGGGGCAGAGAAAATCTTGTGGCTTTCAATGCCTCAAAAACTCGGTTTCTCCATCTGTCTACTCGTCAACAATACCTTCAACAATACACAACTCAATCCTTCGTCTTCTCTTAACATTCTTGGCGTTTCCTTTTCTCGTGATCTTTCCTGGAAAGATCACATATACTCTCTTTTCAAAACAGCTTCTAAGAGGTTAGGCGTGTTGTACCGCCTCCGCAGTTTCTTCACCCCCACTCAGCTGCTCTCTGTACAGGGATCTTGCATACTCCATACAGGGGTGGACTTGTCACGTATAGGGTGGCTCAACCCGCACAGCCGTACTTGACAGGGTGGAATCAAAGGCTTTTCGTTTAATCAGTTCCACCGCCTCTTACTCAGGTCTTTAATCCCTTTCTCTTCGCCGCAATGTTGCCTTCCTCTCTCTTTACTATCGTTATTATAACGGACACTGCTCTTCTGAACTCTCTAACTGCATCTCTCCTCCTTTTAAGGAGAAGACGTAGCACCAGACTTCTACACTCTCATTCCTTTTCTGTCCAACTCTCTAACGCGAGGGTTAATCAGTATTTTCAATCTTTCATCTACTCAACCGGTCAACTCTGGAACAATCTTCCTCAATCCATCTTTCCCCCTGTCTATAACCTCCACTCTTTCAAACGCAATGTCTTGGCATCTCCAAAACTCTGGACCTTGATTTTGGCTCTTCTTTTTCTAAGGTGGGGGGGGCGCTTTTCTGGCATTCGCCCTTGGCCGCCCCCTTCCTGCATAGAAAAACATTGCGCGTTTTAGCATTTATTTAAAACGGCTCTTTTTAGAAAACCGATATTAAATTTTAAGTATTGAGTAAACAAGCTCGGGTTTCTGTAATTATTTAGCTAGATATTACAAGGTATAATAAAAGTTTCTAATAATAAGTTATTGTTCTTTTGTTTAGAAAAAGATTAGATAAGTAACCGCGCGAAAGTTTTCAATAAAAAGACGCCCTGATTAAACCTTTAAACTATGTATACTCTGGCATTTTTACCTATAATCTTTTTTATAGGGAATTGACACGCAAGACTAATGCATGCAAAGTGTAAAACACTAATCAGCATTCATTTATTAAAAGTTTTTTTAAGTTGTTACATTAGGAATCTTTATTTTTTATATCAACATTTAAATCCAGCAAAAACATGCGATTTGGGGGGGGGGGGTGAAAAATTAATCTAAACTGAAAGATAAGTTACCCGGTTGTACTCCTAGTTGAATAAAAGTGAATGTCCTGACGAGTTGTAAAGTATTGATTAACGCAATGTAAATTAATATAATTTTATCATCACAAATGAATATAAACTGTACCGTACTGATAAAATATTTTATCTTCAATAGCTTTAACTCTTCAAAGATTCTACTCATGATGGTCAGTTAATCTTCTTGTAGCTCGTTTTTAAATAAAGATATTGTCGAATTTCTCCATGCAAGTGTGTAGTAGGCACCTATTTGATAACGATAATAAGCTTTCTATTTCTAATGATAAACTTTTTATTTATACCCATTGGGATCGAGAGGATAACAACATCGACACTAAAAACCTAACTTAACATAACCTAGTTTAATCTAACTCACAATATACTTGTCGATAGAACGTCAAGTCGATCAGATGTCGTAATCCAGGAAGGAAGAACGTGTGTGTTAAGGATCCTAAAATATGTTTAGGGACTATATATGTTTTCAAACAGTATCGCAAAGCTTCTAAATACCGTACATAATTCACGAGTCCATTCATTGCAAGTTCTTGTCAAGCATTACTCCAAGAAATTGCGTTACTTAGTATTTTATCGATTGACACAAAAAAATGCAAAGTTTAAACAAATTTACATTTTGTTCGTTACTAAAATAACGAAATTCGTTTTATTGATATTTAAAGAAGGGTGTTAAGATTTCTGTCAGTATATCGACAAATATATAAATAAATAAATGAATATATAAATCAGTTAAAATTTGTCACAAGTATTGGGATAGCGGGGGTGCAGTCACGCTAGTCCTCGAATGTGTTTTTAATCTAAGCTTATTCCCCCCAATTTCAGGTGAGCTTCGAGCAATAACTGCTTGCGGGAAGCAAATCTACATTGGATGGATGCGCGGCGATTATTTGGCCCAATTCATTAGCGACGTCCATCCATGCATCGTATATCCTCCATCCTTTCATTCTAATGAAGGGCAAGTCACGTTAAAACAACATTGTATCACATATTCCCTTAATATAGACAAACGTACATATAATCATATGATTTATGACGTCTCTACGTACATGAATTACGTCATCAAAGTATTGATTCTTGCGCGAATGCGGGTGGCAACTCCACCTACAAATCGTTGCCGAGTACCGCTAGATTTCACAATAACACGACCCGTGCATTTTTGGATTAAAAGTATAATTTAAAGGCTGTATTATAATCAGTGATGTAGGACTCGAGACCTTTTTTTCTGGTCTCGGTCTCGGCCATGGTGATCTCGACTACATCACTGATGTTCCTCAAGTGCAACGAACACTTGTTTTAAGTAGGCATCTAACTGCTGAAAAATTTCACAAATTATGAATAAATTTTGCAATTGTCACTTGATAACCTCTTCAGACTCTCTATTCCTGAATGTGAAATACAGAACTTAGGAATTAGGCATTACACAATACTGCAGTACATGCAAAAATTGCACATGATATCGGTTTCGTCTCGAGACCCTTTTCTGATCTCGGTCGTCTCGACTACATCGCTGATTATAATGTCAGACTTACCATTTCAGAGGGAGAAGCTATTTTTACTGTTTAATTCTTATTTATGCATTTATAATGGGTATAAGGTCGTTTATGACAAAATTTAAAAAGCAAATGCGAGCAATGATGTCTGTTTGGAGATTTCTAATTCATAAATACCTAAATATTGGCAGCACTTCGTAAAGATTTTTTTCTCCTCAAACCAATTTCAAAATTTTTTACCATTATAATACGCATTTGAAGTGCTTGAAGTGGAAATAACTTTACTTCATTCAACTAAAATCAGCAATTTAGTCCTATGTACATGGTAGATAGTAACAAAAAAGCATTTTACCTTTCAATTCCATGTCATGGCCAATGTCGTAAACAGTTTCCCGTCGATCAGCGAAATTAAGCGACAGTGGGTCTGGAGGGTAGTTGGACGGCAGACCGTCCTCTGTGTCCAGATTATGTAGCGACCCGTGCATCGGATCCCACTAAGTTGTACGTCCCCTCCGTTATGTGACCTTAGATGTTGCGAAGGAAGTTAAATAACCCCATAAAAAACCCATACCAAAATATTCGACTAGTAAAGTCCAGGTCAGAGACATAGGGTGGGCATGCATATATATATATATATATATATAATCAAAAAACTCAAGGGACCATTCTGAGTTCATTCCCATATATACAGTGGTGAGCTGGAGCCGGTTCGCACCGGTTCGCGCGAACCGGTTGTTAAAATTTTGAAGCATTTTAGAACCGGTTGTTAAAAATTGTTACGAAAACAAATATTGTTATAAAATGATCTTAAAAACGAATAATCTTATAAAACGGTGTACAAAATAAATTGTACAAAATAATACGGAGTACAAAATAAACTTCAAATGTAAAGGAAAAATAGCACTATCTGGCCATTTGGAAATTACTACCTAATTAGTATTAAATAATGTATGTATTTAAATATTCTTCAAAATAATAATTTCTTTCTTTATCTTGAAGATATTTTGTAATTACTACCTAATTAGTAATAACTAATATACTTAAATATTCTTCATATTTTGTTCTTTACAAATTTATTCTAAATTTATTTTTTTTATTAAGTACGAGTACAACTCCCAGTGAAACAATGCATTGCCACTTCTTATGTAGAAAGGTACAAAAACTACATACTGTGGCCAGGGCCGGATTAACCATTAAGCAAAATAAGCCCGTGCTTAGGGCATCAAGGGAAGGGGGGCACCACAGAAATTTTCCATTGTCGGATTTACCATGGATTTATTATACTATTATAATCGCGGCTTATAGCCTATAAGCTGTTGAAAACTGAATTATATATATTCATATATAGTATTTATTTTTTTTCATTGTTTGAATTTGTAGTGAACAACATTTTATTTTATGGTTTATTTTTGTTTATATTTTGAATTACATATATATGGGGCACCAAAATCTTTTAAGTGCTTAGGGCCTCTAAAGGTCTTAATCCGGCCCTGACTGTGGCACATCCTTTAAATCAGAACTTTTTATATAGGGAACCGGTTAAAATTTTGGCAGCTCATCACTGCATATATATATATATATATATATATATATATATATATATATATATATATTTAGGGTGGTCCTCAAGCATAGGGGGGGATTTTCAAACGTATATTTCTCTTGCTCTCAGGGTCTCAATCTGTGAAGGTATGCATAAAAACACTGTGGTTAAAATGTCATTGATAAATAATAATATTTACCCTGTGCTCAAGAAGGTTGAAGTTATGCCCCTATGTGGGCCGTTGACACGCCTTGCTGAGAGGGTCGGATTGTGTGTGGTGTTGCTCTCACCGTTGACAGATTAGTGTTTTTTTTTGGCTTGCCTTTAGAATTGGTATTAAACGTTTCCAATGTATCTTCCCCAGGTGTTATTTTGGTGAAATGGCCAGTACACGTCCAAAAGACTTCCTTGTGACGCCAGTCTCTGCACTCACGGGGAGCAAGCTGCCGTCCATCGGCGACGTCCTCGGCCTGATTCTGCACAAGCTGAGCACGAAGGCGGCAACGACGACGAGGGAGGCTGTCACGGCCGTTGCTGATGAAGTGCTTATCTTGTGGACGAAAGCGCAGATTCCAACGACGAGACGAGACCACATCACTGAGAAGCTAGAGAAGTTGTATGGCGAATACAAGCTTCTCAAGAAGAACAAGAATCGACGCTCAGATGCCCAGATTGCACGGGAAGCCTCCTTCCAGCAAATGTTCTGCAACCTCTTCGATGTCACCCACGCTGACGCACTGAACATGATGAACATCGAGGAGGACAAGGCCTTCCTGATCGCCCAACGAGAAACCGGCCGCAGGGGGACCATGGGAGGAGCTGATGTGGTCCTGGCTCGCACAGAGCGCAATGTTGCGCAGCGGAGGGAGGCTGAACAACGCCGTCGGCGCCGTGCGACTGAAGAAATGGCCACTATTTCTCAAACAGCAGAATTGGCCTCTTCCAGCTCGAGCTCTTCACCCCCCAGCGACTCTCCCATCCGTGGCGCTGTCAGAGGTTGCAGCCCACCCAAGCACAGTCGGCCAGCGAATATCATTTCACCGGCACTGGCGGCTAGCTTGGACCGCACGAAGCTGACCGACCGCGACGCCATTTACGTGCTCGGTGAGACAGCTCGGTCCCTTGGCCACAACATTGATGAGTTGAACATCAACAGGTCGTCCATACGGCGCCAGAGGATGGCGCAACGCAAACAAGTTGCGCTCAGCTCAAGGAGCCCTTCAATCGAGAAGCTGCGCTCGTTGTTCACTGGGATGGGAAGCTGATGGCGGATCTGACGTCCAAGGAACAGGTTGATCGACTCCCGATCCTGGTTTCTTGTGGCGGCGAGGTGCAGCTCCTCCAGGTCGCCAAGCTCGGTTCCGGTACTGGTGCAAACTGTGCCAAAGCTGTGGTGGAAGCTCTGCGAGACTGGGGATTGGATGACAAAGTTGGTGCCCTCTCGTTCGACACTACGGCTTCAAACACGGGAAAGAACACAGGTGCATGCGTGCTGATCGAGCAGGAACTTGGGAGAAGCCTCCTCTATCTGGCATGTCGTCACCATGTCCTGGAGCTTCTTGTCAGTGCGGTTTTCACGGAAGTCCTTGGACCGTCGTTGGCACCCGAGGTTCAGCTCTTCAAGCGATTCAAGGCGCAATGGGAGTTTGTGAACCAAGAAGATTACGACCACGTCATGAGTGATGCCAACGCTCGTCAAATCGTCGAGGAGGATGCAGACTCCATCATCGAGTTCTGCAAGAAGGCCTTGCAGAAAGGTCACCCCCGGGATGATTATTTGAAGCGCCTGGAACTCACCATCATCTTCCTCGGCGGAGTGCCCCCCCCCCGTGGGATTCGGTTCCGAGCGCCCGGTGCGATGCACCAGGCCCGCTGGATGTCGAAGGTGTTGTACTCCCTGAAGGTATGGATGTTCCGGCAGCAGTTACGGCTCACAGCCAAGGAAGAGGCCGGAGTTCGGCGCCTGAGCGTGTTCGCCGTGAAGTTCTACACAAAGGCGTGGACAGAGGCCCCGAACGCGGCGAAGGCACCCCTGAGAGATCTCTGGCTCCTCCAGGCTCTGGAAAAATACGAAGACAAGTAGGTGGCGAAAGCAGCCAAGTCGAAATTCGCCAACCACCTGTGGTACTTGTCCGAGGAGTTGGTGGCCCTGGCTCTCTTCGACGACGATGTTCCTCCGGAAACGAAGAAGGCGATGACTGCTGCGATGTTGGAGGAGCCAACGGAGGACGACCCGCCCAAGAGAGCGTCGGTCCTGGCGTGCTCTTCCCTGTCATTAGAGACATTCGTGACGGGGAGGACTCGCCAGTTCTTCGACCGACTCCAATTGAGACGTGGATTCCTGGAACAGGATGTGTCGAAATGGCCGGACAGCGAGCAATTCCAAGCGGCTGCCGAGGTGGTCCGGAACCTGTCCGTGACCAACGACCATGCCGAGCGGGCTGTGGCGTTGGCACAAGAATACAACAGGCGCCACACGAAGAAGGAGGACCAGCTGCAGTACATGCTCCTGGGTGTTGCAGAGCACCGGAAGAAATTCCCGGACGCTCGGAAGGCCACGCTGCGAACCGGCGACAATGAGTGGCGTCAGCACCCATGAGACCCCCGCCCCTGAGCGGCTAATACCCTTAAATGGGGGGGACCCGAAGGCTGGTATACCCTATAAACTTCAACCTTCATGAGCACAGGGTAAATATTATTATTTCTCAATGAAATTTTAACCACATTGTTTTTATGGGTAACCTCACAGATTGAGGCCCTGGGAGCTGAATAATTCCAACTTTCGATTTTGAGGACCACCCTAAATTATATATGTATAGAAACGACGTAAGTATAGAGGAGCGTTCTGCACGAGGAAGAGAAATAACGAACAAATGAAAAATGAGGTACCCGCCCGGGAATCGAACCCAGGATCTTCCAATTGCCGGTCAGATATGCTATCCACTACACCACAGGCCTCGATCAGTCAGAAGTCGTAATTCTCCTACATAGGGCAGAAACCAATGCCCTAAGAGGGTACCCTCGCAAATCGTGAATATGTACATTTAACTGCAATGACCACGCAGTATATTAATGTATAGAAACGACGTAAGTATAGAGGAGTGTTCTGCACACGAGGAAGAGAAATAACGAACAAATGAAAAATGAGGTACCCGCCCGGGAATCGAACCCAGGATCTTCCAATTGCCGGTCAGATATGCTATCCACTACACCACAGGCCTCGATCAGTCAGAAGTCGTAATTCTCCTACATAGGGCAGAAACCAATGCCCTAAGATGGCACCCTCGCAAATCGTGAATATGTACATTTAACTGCAATGACCACGCAATATATTAATGTATAGAACGCTCCTCTATACTTACGTCGTTTCTATACATTAATATACTGCGTGGTCATTGCAGTTAAATGTACATATTCACGATTTGCGAGGGTGCCCTCTTAGGGCATTGGTTTCTGCCCTATGTAGGAGAATTACGACTTCTGACTGATCGAGGCCTGTGGTGTAGTGGATAGCATATCTGACCGGCAATTGGAAGATCCTGGGTTCGATTCCCGGGCGGGTACCTCATTTTTCATTTGTTCGTTATTTCTCTTCCTCGTGTGCAGAACGCTCCTCTATACTTACGTCGTTTCTATACATTATTAATATACTGCGTGGTCATTGCAGTTAAATGTGTATATACAGGGCGTCCCAAAAAAATGTACACACACTTTAAATAATTATAAAGGCAGTGTTTATTAAAATACATTTCATTTTCAAAATGTAATAGAATCTACACACATTATTTAATTGTTTTGTCAACGCCTGTTTTCAAACTGACGTCCGTTCTGATCTAGGCACTGCTGATAACGCGAAGCAATGGAATCGCAAACATCACGAAACATTTCGTTTGGTATTTGTGTGCATTCTCGTTCAATGGCTGCTCTCAATTCAGCGACTGTTGCAGGTTTTATAGCGTAGACTTTGTCTTTTAAGTATCCCCATAAAAAAAAGTCTAGTGGTGTGAGGTCTGGTGAACGCGGAGGGTATTCTACGAAACCCCTTCGTCCAGTCCACATCCACATCGTGCCAAGTATCACTTGCAATACTCCACTCTTCGGTCCGGATCATCTTCATTAATAGCATGGACTAATCTTGGAATGTAACTTTTCCATTGACAGCGCTTCAAAATGCGTTGGACAGACGATTCTGAAATTCCTACCTCACGACTCGCTTGCCGCACAGATTTTCTTGGACTTTGGTGATTCGTTTCCAGTACTCTTTCTTGCTTTGTGGGTTTGTCGATGTCCGTGGTCTTCCGGAACGCTTCTTGTGGACATTCTGAACAGTTCCATCGGCTTCAAACTTATCTCTAATTCGAGTGATGGTAAGTCGCGTTGGTGGATCTGTTTGAAACTCCCTCCTAAACTGTCTTTGCACTTCAACTGCGTTTTCACACTTCGTAGCATTTTAGAATGAATTTCCTTTGTTCAAAGCTTAGTCTGACTGCCATTATTAATTCTAATGGGTTTAACTTGGAAAGAAAGAAACATCAATTGAGCTATCAGCTGTTAAAGTGTGTGTACATTTTTTTGGGACGCCCTGTATATATATAATTAACGTAAAGAACGACGCTTGTATAGGAGAACATTCCGCGCAAGATGAGGAGGGAGAACGAACAAATGAAAAAATGAGGTAACCACCCGGGATCTTGCGATTGCCGGTCAGATATGATAACCACTACACCATGGGCCTCACTCGATCAGAAGTAATTCTCCTACATACGCGCAGAAACCAATGCCCCGAGGGGGGCACCTAACGCATGCCGCACCTTATATACATTTTAACTGCAAAGAACACGCAGTATAATTAACGTAAAGAACGACGCTTGTATAGGAGAACATTTCGCGCAAGATGAGGAGGGAGAACGAACAAATGAAAAAAATGAGGTAACCACCCAGGAATCGAACCCGGGATCTTCCGATTGCCGGTCAGATATGATAACCACTACACCATGGGCCTCACTCAATCAGAAGTCGTAATTCTCCTACATACGCGCGGAATGTTCTCCTATACAAGCGTCGTTCTTTACGTTAATTATACTGCGTGTTCTTTGCAGTTAAAATGTATATAAGGTGCAGCATGCGGGAGGTGCCCCCCTCGGGGCATTGGTTTCTGCGCATATGTAGGAGAATTACGACTTCTGATCGAGTGAGGACCATGGTGTAGTGGTTATCATATCTGACCGGCAATCGGAAGATCCCGGGTGGTTACCTCATTTTTTCATTTGTTCGTTCTCCCTCCTCATCTTGCGCGGAATGTTCTCCTATACAAGCGTCGTTCTTTACGTTAATTATACTGCGTGTTCTTTGCAGTTATATATATATATATATATATATATATATATATATATATATATATATATATACACACACACACACGTAGATCACAATATATTTTGCCCCACCTTTTTTCTTTCCAATTTTCCTTGCAAGTTCTAGAAATTTTGTACACAAGTAGTTACATACCTTTTTCACAAGTTTTTATTTTTCCACATAGTCTCCATTCTTTTCTACGGCTTTCTGCCACCTCGAAACAAGGGCCTTTATTCCTTGCTGGTAAAAGTTCGCCTGGTTCCGCTGGAGCCACCTCTTAACCTCCTCAACAACCTCATCGTCACAAACTTTCTTCCACGAATAGCATCTTTCATTGGCCCAAACAAATGAAGTCTGAAGGTGCCAGATCCGGGTTGTATTGAGGGTGGGGTAACACAGTCAAGCTCATTTTTGTGATGGCCTCTCTTGTTTGCAAACTGTTGTGTGGTCTTGCGTTATTGTGCAAAAGGACATCTTCCAGTTTTCTCTCCGGTCGAACTCGCTTTATACGTCTCTGGAGTCTCTGTAGAGTAGCAATATATGCCTCCGAGTTGATCGTTTGTCCTTTCTTCATAATGTCCACCAGAATCACCCCTTTCATGTCCCAGAAGATGGTGGCCATAACCTTTCCTGCAGGGAGAGCCATTTTGAACTTTTTCTTTCGTGGGAAGTCTGCGTGATGCCACTCCATGGATTGGCGTTTTGTTTCAGGTTCAAAGTGGTGTACCGAAGTCTCATCCCCAGTCACAATTCGTGAAAGGAAGTCATCCCCCTTTGTCTCGTATCGAACCAACGACTCAGAAGCAATTTCTTTTCTTTGGGCTTTGTGATCTTGTCAGTCAGTTCGCGAGGAACAAACCGTGAACACACTTTTGAGTATCCCAGTTGTTGAATTATCGTATTCACACTTCCTTCACTAATTCCTAGCTCCAGTGATAGCTCCTTGTATGTGACGCGCCGATTTGATCGAATGATAATATTAGCACATTGCACAGTGTGAGATGTCACAGCCGATGCCAGGCGACCGCTGCGTGGATCATCATCGAGGCTGGCTCTCCCTCTCTCCGATCATCTCACACGAATAGACCAGCGTCCAACTGTGCTTCGCTCAACAACCATCTCCGTAAACGTTTTTTAGACGTTTTTAAATATTTCCAGCCGTTTTCTTCTCTGCGGTTAAGAACTCGATAACAGCTCTCTGTTTACGACGCACATCACTGTCAGACGCCTTTTTCGAAACTGCGTTAACCATCGGTTCTATACAAAGGCGTTTAAAAGCGGTTTTATACAAGGAGGGGATGTTGAAACTGGAAAAATCCGGTTATGTGAAGCGCAGAAAGTTCAAGCTTACAGCCAAAAAACATTTCAGCCCCATGGCCTATTATTTAGCTAAGAAAAAAGGGTGGGGCAAAAAATATTATGCGCCTCTGTGGTGTAGTGGTTAGCGTCGCTGACTACGAATCCATCGGCCCCGGGATAGAGACCCGGTGACGGCAGGCGGCGCGTAGCAAAATCCAGCTGTTCATCCTTTCACACAAGAAAGTGGTTGGTAGATAAATGGGTACCCTGAGTAACCTAGTGGTTAAGACGCTGGGCTGCTGGTGGGTCGTGGTTCGGATTCCACGTTAAACTGTAGGTCTAAGGTGGAGTGACAAACTTGACCTTCGTCAGAATAAACAATTCGGGCGGAAGCAAACCAAAAGTTATATATCATGCATAGTAGTGGTGGTGCAGTAGTTAGCATCGCTGACTACGAATCCATCGGCCCCGGGTCGATATCCGGTGATGGCAGGCGGCGCGCAGCAAACTCAGCTGTTCATCCTTCCATACGATTATTGGTTGGTAGATAAATGGGTACCCTGGGTAGTCTAGTGGGCTGGGCTGCTGCTGATCGGGAGGTCATGAGATAGAGTCCGGGTGAGTACTTTTCAATTTCTGACCACCCATGGTGGGTCGTAGTTCGGATTCCACATTAAACTAAGTCTAAGGTGGCGCAACAAACTTGACCTTCGTTAGAATGAAGTTTTTGGGCGGAAGCAAAACCAAGGTTAATCAATGTTATATCCTTAATACCATAATTACTGTATATTGGATTCTACTTAATAAACCAAGATAACTGCTGAAGTGTCGACATTTTTAATTTCATTAATTATAATTGTCCCGTAGCAGTAAACTCTACGGTCCAAACGAGTTCGTCTTTGACGAATGACGTTCTAATGTTAAACCAAAATATCTTAGTCATATCATCACAGTGTCGCAGTGCTTTGTAACCTCACGTATCCTCTTGTAACCCGATGTAACCTCCCCCTCGATCAATGCGATACGCGTATGAAAGCATACATCTCGCACACCAATGAAAGAGGGCGTTTATACACAACTTAATTAAAAAAAAATCACTTAGCCAAGGTTCTCTCAACCATCGAATTCAGGTGCACTCTATATTTTCCCCTCCAGCTGAATCCTTTTGTAGGCAACTAGTCCAATCAAAATGCCCGCCGTTCTGGCGCCCGTAGGCAGAAACAATTCTGATTGATACCCCGAGAAAACATCCAGGTTGGCCGGAAATATTTCATTTTTAGTGGGTTACCCCCTCAAATATAATTCCGCCCAAATTTTGATGTGAAGCACTCTCATAGGCGCTTGTTATGAAACCCCTGCCGAAAACCTCGTAAAAGGGTGGCACTCACTCCACCTCGGCCCCGCCTACCCCGAGACTATAAAAAACCTTGAGAGAGTCGACTGCGGGGTTCCAGAGTTGCCAATATAGCGACTTTTGATGAGTTTTGGCTACATTTTTTTGCGTTTAGCGACTTACCGTAATTTTAGTTACTTTTTGTCGAGCTGCCAGACTCGTCCATTCCTTTGGGTTGTATGGCTTTATATATTTGTGCGACTATCAGTATAGCATTTTTTTTTTTACATAAAAGGACCAATGAGCAAAAAATATAGTCAACGTTTTCGAGTGGAATGGCTCCACATCTCCACATCTGGCGCCTTTTTGAAGTGAATTTAGCGACATTTTGTGAGCCTGGGTTGGCAACCCTGCGGGGTTCTTTGCCTTACTTCTGCCCCCACGTAACTGTGCCTTGACTGCAGACTCCGAGTGATTGTATAGTGACGCTACCTCGCCTTATAAATATTACCTCTGCTGTAGACTGTACATTTAAAAAATTAACCAGAATTTACTTGTCCCTTAAGCTCATTAACCGGGTGAACCGTTAAGTTAACCGATTTTGTGGCTGAACTTCATAATGCATCCAGAGATGTTTTTTTAATGTGGTGTGAACAAAGGAAGCCAAAAACACAAGGCTAATGCCAGGTTCAAGTATGCGTTAAGGTATATAAAAAATCACGAGGATGAGTTAAGCAGGGATGCTCTGGCTAGAAAGCCTGCCAGTAAGAATCCAAAAAACTTTTGGGAAGAACTAAAAACAATGAATAATAGTGCAATGTCTCCCCCCCACTAATATTGAAAATGTAACGAACTGAAAATATAGTCAAATTATGGAAGGAACACTACAGTGAGTTATTCAACTATGTACATAAGAACAATAATGTTAACTGTGATGCTACCTATAGTCCAGATATAAGAGTTAGTGTATTTGAAACTAAACAGGCCATAAAATGTTTAGATTGTAACAAATGTGATATTGATGGTATTTCTGCTGAGCATCTGAAATTTAGTAGTGACATTAGTGCCTCTGTTAGCTTTGTGCTTTACAGGTTTACTGATACATGGTGTTTTGCCGGCAGTACTAAAAGATAAAAAGGGTAAAATTAACAGTAAAGATAACTATAGGCCAATAGCCTTGGCCAGTATTATGTCTAAGGTGTTTGAATACATACTCATTAATAGACTTGAACAATGTACTGTATACTAGTGATGTAGCGGATGTCATTTTTTTCACATCTGCGGATGTGAATGCGGATGTTTGATTTCGACATTCGCGGATGCGGATGTCTACATTTTCGTTATTTTTTAGGATATATTCGAGATTTGTTGTGTTTAACGTATATAATAAGTTATTATATAGAGAGAGCTGTAGCTATAATGTAGTATAATTGATTAATTGTACAATAATTGCTGTACTTTTCTCTGAACATATAAAATAATATCAAGCATCTAACTAATATAGAAATCAATTAGTGAATTCGTCTGCAAATAAATTCGTTATATTTTGTCGAGTTTCAGCCACAATTAGAAACCATAATTGTGTTACCAGGATGCGGGACGTGAACCCAACTCAAATGCACCCCACCGACCTCTTTCCCCAACCTCCACCCTTATAGAAAGAGATCTTTAATTAGCTTGATAACTATTTATATTAAGTTTAAAGTTTTATTAGGCATATTTATAAATGAGTAATTAAAATAAAGTAAACTAAGATGTTCATCATTTAATATTCAAACTTAATTATAGGAAGGTTATGCTTAAGGAACATTAATTTTTCTGCCTTTTCTGCTGCCAGTCTGTTTCTCTTTTCATCATATATTAATCCAGCACTGCTAAATAATCTCTCGCTTGGTACGTTTGTTGGAGGACAGGCTAAATGTTTCCTTGCAAGTTTACTCAAGTATGGATAGATATTCTGCGTATTTTTCCACCAACTAATAGGATTGTCACATGCAGCCAGGCGTTTTTCTTGGTGATAGCTCTCGATCATTTTTACTACATCTTTTGACATCGCGTAGGTCTCGTCATCGCTGCTTGACTCAAGAAACTGAGAGAGATATTCTGTGATAGATTTGCTCGTTGAAGGTGTTGGTTCTGTCACTGAAACTTTTATTCTTTTGGGGGTGGCGAAGCGACAGATTCAAGAGATTGAAGCTCTTCAACTGCTTTGCCAAGTGATGATTTAACTCGTTCTAATGTACTAGGTGAAAATAACTTAGCTTTGTAACGTGGATCTAAGTAGGTTGCAAGAGAGTAACTTCATACAAGAACAGCCTCTCGTCTTGTCGCTTGCATCACTTTTGCGCACAATGAACTAGTTCTATTAATATAGTAGAATTTGATAATTTCCGCTTATTAATGACGTTTTATCTCAACGGTCCACATCCGCACGACATCCGCAGTCCAAAGTGCGGATGCGAGAAAAATGTGCGGATGTGACCTACATCACTACTGTATACTAGTGATAACCAATTTGGTTTCAAAAAGAAACAGTACTGATATGTGCGTGTATGCCTTGAAGGAAATGGTCTGTAAATACCAAACTCTAGATGCTAATGTATTTTTGTGTTTCCTGGATGGCTCTAAGGCATTTGATCGTGTTAATCATGACAAATTATTCATGAAACTTGTGAATCGTAATGTACCTGGTTACTTGGTCCGTATATTAATATTCTGGTATAATCACCAAACAATGACTAAGATGGGGTGGGGTTAATTCAGAGCCATTCTCTGTGACCAATGGTGTCAGGTAGGGAGGGATATTATCCCCATCCTTATTCAATGTGTATATGGATAATCTATCTGTTGTGCTGAACACCTGTAAAATAGGCTGCTATATTGGTACAATGATTGTTGATCAGATGATCTAGTTCTTATTTCTCCATCTGTAAAAGGGCTCAGCACACTTTTGAAGGTGTGTGAAAGGTATGGGAGGGATAACGACAAAATATAATCCTGCTAAAGTCATGTTATGATTATGAGGACCAACGCCTACAAATATATAAAATTTCCTGAATTTCAAGTGAATGGTATGGTGCTGTCAGAAGTAACTCAGACTAAGTATCTTTGCCACATACTAACTGATAGTCTTTCAGATGACTGATATTCTAACGCAATGTAGACAATTATATGCTCAAGGAAATATTTTGATTAGAAAATTTTATAAGTGTACATTAGATGTTAAGTTGATTTTGTTCAAAACTTTTTGTACTCCAATGTATATAGCTCACTTGTGGTGGAACTACAGGATGTATAATTTGAGAAAATTATATGTTGTATAATAATAATATTTTTAGTTTATTATTTTGATAATTTTTTGGTGGTGTCAGGAAGGGCATCCGACCTTAAAAAACCCACGCCACAACCATATGAGATGAGTCAAGAGAATGATACGAGGACAGCCAGGGCGTACCTCGTAAGCGACGCACAGATACATCGCCCTAACTCTGTGACAAGACGAGGGCTACCGCATCAAGAGCGGGCGCGGCTAAAGAAGCGAGCTCAGGAGGGATTGAGGATTGCTTCTCTGAACGTGGGAAGCATGACTGGTAGAGGAGAAGAGTGGATATATTGTGCGTGCAGGAAACCCGTTGGGAAGGTAATAAAGCAAGAGAGCTTGGAGAAGGATACAAACTGTTCTACAGTGGAGCATCAGGGCGGGGAAGAAACGATGTTGGAGTTAATATTGTCGAAGGAAATGAAGGACGAGGTGGTGGAAGTAAACCGCAGAGGGGATAGAGTAATGGGTATGAGATTGAATTATGGGGAGTATGTATTGAATATCATCAGCGCATATGCACCACAGGTGGGCTGCACGGATGAGAAGGATGCTTTTTGGAGATTACTGGACGGGGAAGTGCAGGCTCTAAAAGAAAATGAGCGTGTGATTGTTGGCAGCGACCTTAACGGGCATGTGGGTAGGAATAATGAGGTAATTGAGAAGGTACATGGAGGTCAAGGATTTGGAGAGAGAAACGCGGAAGGAGAAAGGATAAGAGATTTCACGGTTTCGTTCGATATGGCAGTGGTGAACACCACCTTTAATAAGAGGGTAGAGCATCTCATTACATATAAGAGTGGTGGGAGGGTATCTCAGATTGATTATATGTTGTACAGACGGACACAATTGAGGGAAGTGAAGAACTGCAAAGTTATACTAGGGGATCCTGTGTCAACGCAGCATCGTATTCTTTGCATGGATGTGAAGCTCAAGGGGGTGGCAAAAGCACGTACGAAAGGAATTAAGAAAATAAAATGGTTCAAGCTAAAGGAAGAAGACTAAAAACAGGTTTAAGGAGAATGTTCTCAATGAGGTAATTATGGATGAAAGTGTGCAGCAATGGTGGCAACAATGCTAATGTAATTAGAAAGTGGGGCAAGGAAATACCGGGAGAAACATCTAGCAAGATATGGTAAAATAAGGAAAACTGGTGGTGGAGCGAGGATGTACAGTAGCGTGTAGCGTCATTGGGCAAAGTGTAACGGATCAAGAGGCACATTTCAGGTTTTGTACAATTGACCTCCCTAAATTCAAAAATGAAAAAAAAATTGTGACAAGTGCAACACCTCCTTTTTCGCATGTGAAAATCGTGAAAATTGCTAGTTACCCATAACTTTTGGACACTCGCTTTCCTAGGGTTTGAGTTATCATTTGACCCTTACAATGTACTGTTTTTCAGGAAAAATAGAAAAAAATGTATTTTTGGAATAAACATACACTGTAGGTAGGTAGGTAGGTAGGTAGACTAGATAGTTTTATTTAGTAAATGATACATTAAAATCTTGTTTAATTTTGAATGACTGCATAAAGTCACGGGATTTAAGTACTGCTCTAATGTAACCATCTCTTGAATCCTTTCCATACACTGCCCCAGACGCTTCAGTTACCATCCTAACACAGCGTTCTACACCTTGGGAGTGACATGGTATCCGGACAACAAGGGGCTCTTCAGTGATCTTATCGAGTTGTTCGACAGAGAACTGCTTCGTGAGTGGTGGTTCCATTGTGCACTCCTCCACTGGTGGAAGTAAATCTTTCAAATTCTGAGCACTTTGTTTGATCTTTGGTGGCCGAAATTCTCTGACTTGCTGTTGAGCAGGTTTGGGAGCTCGTCGAATGGTCTTGATTACATCGATGGCCAATTTCCGGTTTGCTTGATCTGCATCTGCAAGCATTGCCAGTAGAACATTTTCAGAATGAGCCCAATATGCATTTCTTTGGATCACAGGCCATGTGAGTCTTGCTAGCTGGTGGCAGTAATCGTAGCAGCTTGATTTGCTCCAGGAAATGTTTTGGGCCATCTGTGCACCTTGGATGGCACTTGATGCTAAACCACATGGGTCCATAGTGGCACACGACAAACTGTGAGAGTGAATATAGTTCATCACTTGGCTGCGCCATCGCTACATATAGCCGACAAATTCTGATGGCAGTTGTAACCCATCTTGCATGGGAGATTGGTCCAGGCCTCTCTCGTAGATCTTCATTAATGTCACCAGTCCTTATCGCTTTCATCATTCTGTAGAGGTAGGCTTGGTCACGACTCAATTCAGTAAGGTCAACATCCGGGAGTGTGTGGCCATCAGCAATACATTGAATTCCTCTAGAGGAAAGTGGCAAACTTTCACATGTGGCCAAAGCTTTGCCAATTGGTCCTTTCCATTGAGTTGCAGATTCTGTTGGGCCGATGAGTTCCTTGCACAAGTGGCGTCGTGCGAGTTCATTTAAATGCAGACTACAGATGAACCAGTGCAAAGGGCGACCCAGGCGGCACTCTAGCAGGTGTATTGCTCCACTTCTGTGCCCTGTGTTTGTGGCTGTGCTGTCGGCTCCCACTGCAATTATCTTGTCTGCAATACCCATTTCTTCAATCGCATTTTGAAGTCCATCCGCAATGACAGCGCCAGTTCCTCGTTCCAGTGTCAGATGGCTTAGATAGAAGGTTCCAGGCTCTCCGACCAGCACATAATGGTCTTCAACTTTCTTTGTGCTGTACCATTTGTTCCCTTTTTCTCTTTGACAAGTGTCATGTCTTTTCGCCCATCAAAAAATAAAGCAGACTTCCACATCGTGGTAAGTTACTGCTTCCTTCAGATCCCTCCGTTCCTTCTGCCGTGCTCTCCATACTTTGTGGTGGTCAATTACGTTTATCTGATCATCAGAACTAATGATGCCATAATCAACCAATGTTGCAGTGCTGATAGCTGCAGCAGCCCTGTTCGATACACCATACCGGTCAGCTTCCAAAGCAACAGTGGGAATCGGTGTGATGTTCCTGTCCTCCTGGGCACTATCACCCATCCACTCATCACCAACACTTTCACCAGTGGAGTCTGTTTCTGCTTGAGCTGATTCGATCACATCTGCAGAGGATGTTACCTCTTGCCGTTCCGTTTTTCTTCTATTCTCCTCTTCTTGTCTTTCTTGCATCCGATCCTCTCTTGACTTCCTTCTCTCCATCATCTGTCACATTCGTATCCACCCGACTGATCTGCATGATCCGCGTGGTTCTCTGGTCGATCAGAAAGGCATGCTTTCGTCGTGGAACTTTCATTTCTCTTTCACAGTGGCATGCAGACAGATCATCGCATTGGCAGACAGCTATGTCAAACAATTAATTCAGGCTTTCCTCGAACTTCTTGGTTTTTGTGGCCTGCTTGCCTTGCTTCGATGCTTGTGAGCCTTTTTCCATCAATCGGAGCAGCTTGGACTTCACATTCTTGATTGGCTGTGATGGAATGTTAGCACGATTCCAAAGGTCAATGAGTGTTTGGCATACCTCCGGAAGAATCTCCCTGTTGCTGGTGTACTTGTTCTCCTTCAAGAAGAGGAAATGCCTTGCAACTTGTATACGGGTTGGAAGTTCAGACAGAGGAAGCTCTGATAGTGGAGAACCAAAGACAATGTGGCTGGCAGATCCCCGTGTTCTTTGCGTGCTCATTGTACCAGCAAAACTCAACAAGTATTACACAGGAACACAAACAAAAACACAAACGTATAAATAAAAAATATATATGATTATGAGTATATATATATATATGGCTTGGTTTATTGGTAAACAATAAGTTTACCAATATATATATATATATACTGCACACACACATGTATTATGTATATAAATATCCATAGGTATATATATATATATATATATATATATATATATATATATACCCTACGACATATAACAAACTTATAAACAATGTAAAACACAACAAAACAAAGAAATGTGTATAATGTATATATCACAAAACGCACCTTTCGTTAGTACTTTGGGGTTTTGAACACCCCATCCACAGAAAACACACTTGTTTCTCTCAAGAGAGCTAGCGTAGAATTAAGAAATTAATTCCAGGGGATGACTCACAGAATAATTAGAAAGCTGCCAGAGGTACCATGTCAGTCAGTGTTGCCAACTATAATTAACAAGAATTGTGTATTTTTTACATGCGAAAAAGGTGGTGTTCTGCTTGTTGCAGAAAATTTTATATTTCTTTTCTGAAATCAGCAAGGTTGATTGTACAAAACCTGAAATGTACCTCCAGATCGCTCATGACGCTACACGCTAATGTACAAGAGAGCCTACAAAGGAAGAAAGCGGCAAAGCAGCTGTGGGAGGAAACGCAGCAGGATGACCATAGGGAAGTGTATAGAGAGAGGAATAAGCAAGTGAAGAGAGCGGTAGCACAAGCAAGGGCCGAGGCATACCAAGATATGTGTGAGGAATTGGAAACGCGAGAGGGACAAAAGAAAATATATAGATTGGCCAAAACGCGAAATAAAGCAACAAAGGATATCAATAAAGTGAAACAGATCAAAAGAACGGATGGAACAGTGATAAGAAAGGAAGAAGACATACAAACCAGATGGAGGGAATATTTCGAGTGGCTGCTGAATGAAGAGAATGACAGGATATTCTGGGATAACGGGAAGAGTGGAGAGGAGTAAGTGGTGAGGGAGTTGGCGAAGATGAAGAATGGTAAGGCAGCTGGACCAGATAAGATACCTGCAGAGGGATGGAAGGCATTAGGAGAGGAAGGTATTGATTTACTATGAGATCTGATGGAGAAGCTGTTTGAACAGGAGGTGATTCCCGATGAGTGGCGTAGCAGTGTTGTGGTGCCAGTCTATAAGGAGAAGAGGGATGTGCAGGACTAATAACTATAGAGGGATTAAGCTCATGTCACATACCATTAAGATATGGGAGCGGATCGTGGACGGAAGATTAAGAGATGAACTTGACATAGCAGAGGAGCAGTTCGGTTTCATGCCGGGTAGAGGAACCATGGATGCAGTATTTGCCTTACGCCAAGTGATTGAGAAGTACAGGGAGGGACAGAGACCGATGCATATGGTATTTATAGATTTAGAGAAGGCTCACAACAGGGTCCCAAGACAGGTGGTGTGGAGAAGCCTTAGACAGAAGATGGTACCGGAAAAATATGTCAGACTGGTACAGAAGATGGTACCGGAAAAATATGTCAGACTGGTACAGGAAATGTAGAGAGATGTACATGCGACGGTTAGGAGCTGTCTGGGAGAGACGGACAGTTTTGAAGTAAGAGTTAGGTTGTATCAGGGATCTGCGCTTGCCCATTTCTCTTTAACATAGTGATGGAAGTGCTGACAGAGGGAGTGAGAGCGCGCGCCATGGAGTATGCTTTACGCAGACGATATAGCATTGTGTACCGAGACAAAGGAGGAGATGGAACCAGACATGGGGTTGATTATTAATCATAATCTATGATGGTGATCATGCAATCAATCAATTCATTCAAAATTAGAAAATATATATAATCATAATCAAATCAATCAAAATTTTAGAAAATATAATCATAATCAAATCATAATAAAAATTATGAATGTTAAAATCAATGATTAAAGTGTATTATGTAAAATGTAATAAACATATCAATCGTTCATTGTAACTTTACCATGTGATAATGATGGAAGAATAATTTTATGGAAGATGTTTTCTCTTGTGACTTTTTGAGTGTAAAATAGAGTACATATACTAGAATACTGCTGTATACACTGTACATTTATTCATTAACATATTCTGCTTGTATGCTATTACTCGTGATTCCACATTTAAATACACAATCAATATCTGACATGGTAATCATAATTTAATCATGTTTAACTGTGGCAAACAAATTCAAATTTTAATCAACATTTTTAAGCCATGTAATCATAACACTGGTATGCATATGAAATTTTTTTGTCTGCTGTGAGGGTTTTTCCAACTCATATTATATAATTCGACCATGCTGAATTCGAAAATGACATTGGTTTTCCTCAATCAGGTCAGGTTTTTTCTCTATTGGCCATTTATTATAAGTCCAATTTTATCCCCAAATTTATTGATTTTTTTTAGCTTAAACACTATAGATACGAGTAATATTATAAGAACACTCGTGAAAAATGAAAACATTGTGTGAATAAATACTTTTATTCATACAATGAATATGAAAAAAGTTTATTGAGGAAGGAATGAAGTTTTTTTGGCTTTCCGTCTGTGTTTTTCTTCGGGCACGTCTCGCTTCAAACACCAGCAATAGTCCGCCAGCATATTGATATCCCAGTTTCTCTGGTACCTCTCTTCCATTATTTTGATATCTTGGTGAAATCGTTCACCCTGTTCCTCACTATAATCCCCGCAATTTTCAGGAAAATAGTCCAAGTGGAACCACAAAAAGTGCATTTTTATGGACATGCGCGACCCATGAGCTTTGAAAGCTTCCATCAAGTTTTCGACAACGGACTCGTATTCTGGACTTCTACGCTTGCCAAGAAAATCAGTGACAACTGATTTGAATGCCTGCCAGGCATTCTTCTCAGTTGGAGTCATTGCGTTTTCGAACTGAGTATCCTTGATCAAAGTTCGAATTTGAGGACCATCAAAAACCCCAGCATTTAGTTTAGCATCAGATATATGAGGAAATTTACTCTCGAGATATCGGAATGCTGAACCCTCCTTATTCATTGATTTGATGAAATTTTTCATCAAGCCCAGCTTAATATGAAGTGGTGGGAGCAAAATTTTTGTTGGTGGTACAAGGGGCACTGAAACGACATTATGCGACCCAGGTTCAAAATTCTCTCTGGATGCCCATTCACGCTGTGCATAGTGCTTCTCATCCGCTCGGCTATCCCATTTGCAGAGGAAACATGGGCATTTCGTGTATCCCCCTTGCATTACCAATACAAATGCCACAATCTGAAAAAAATGAAAATATTTAAAGAATTTAGAGAATTTGTTCTATCAGATAAAAAAATCTATGCATTGGACTATATCACTTCTGTGGGGAAGTTAAGTGTTCTTATACGCTCTCAAATAACCTTTGGAAAAACAACATAGTCAATAGCAATAGTTTACTTATGATATTAGTATTACCTTTAAATCTCCACAGATCCTCCAGTTATGTTGGTCGTATACGAGAGCATCCAGTAAAATTTTCATGTTATCGTAGCTCTCAGTAAGTTGTACGGAATGTGCTACAGGGACTGATGCAACCCTATTCCAATGTTGAGAAGTACTGCTTTCAAACTTAGTTTAGATGAGTCTATAAATAGCCTCCATTCTGATGCGTTATATGGCAGGCCCAAGGATTCGATTAGCCCCTCAACATTGCAGCAGTACACTAAGGAAGAGGTATTTTCGTGCACTGCAAAAAACTTGCGGAATTCTTCCTCTCGTTTCCTATACCAGGAGAATGTTGTTCCCGGAGCCAGCAAGTTGTCCTCTCGAAGTCGTGAGCCCAAGATCTCGGCAGCTAATTTGGAAAGTCCTAAATCCCTGATAAGATCATTAAGTTTGGCCTGGTTGAGAGGCCTCGGCTCATTTGAAGCGGTATTTTGAGGTATATACGACTGGGACTGGTCATTGGCATTGGTCATTGATTCATCATCAGAATCATCGAAGTCCAGGGTTTGAGGTGGGTCGGGTATTGGAATTCCAGGACCATGGGGTACAGGTCTCATAGCAGAAGGAATGTCAGGGTATACAACAATGTGTTTATTCTTCTTGTTAACTCCTGAAAATAGAAACACAGAAACATGGATACAAAAATTAATGCAAAAAACCACTTTTTTCTACGTGAAGGTCAAAATATGAAAATAAAAACCCACTCTAATAGACAGAGTTTATTTCCACGACAGTTTCGACGCCCACTGGCATCCTCCTCGGGTGGATACAGAAACACGAATGAACCAAAACAAGAGGGAAAAACAGTCCAGGGACCGACCGTTAAGAAATTCGCACCTAGGTTAGAACAGGAAGATAGTTTTAAATTTGCGCGAATGTACTTAATGAAAATGCCCTTCCGGTGTCGGGAGAATGGGATCTAACCTAGGTGCGAATTTCTTAACGGTCGGTCCCTGGACTGTTTTTCCCTCTTGTTTTGGTTCATTCGTGTTTCTGTATCCACCCGAGGAGGATGCCAGTGGGCGTCGAAACTGTCGTGGAAATAAACTCTGTGTATTAGAGTGGGTTTTTATTTTCATATGGATATAAAACTTGCATATGAAATAGAAGAAGCATTCAGACAGTGGCGGCTCGTGAGGGAAGGCTGCGGTCTGTAAGATATGAAATAGGTCGATGGAGTCTGTATATTTTCTTTCTTTTTCATTCATATTGTCCCTTCGGGGACAATATGAATGAAAAAGAAAGAAAATATACAATCATTGTAAATGTAACTTGTATAACAATATGTATGTGTAAATGTATTTTCTATAACAATATGTATATGTAAATGTATGATTACCATTATGGTGAATATTATGCTATATATGGTGAATATTACATTATGGTGAATATTATGCTATATATGGTGAATATTATGCTATATATGGTGAATATTACATTATGGTGAATATTATGCTATATATGGTGAATATTACATTATGGTGAATATTATGCTATATATGGTGAATATTATGCTATATATGGTGAATATTACATTATGGTGAATATTATGTCAAGTTTCATACGAGGATTTCAAAATATTTAAGAAAAATAAATTTATAAGCCCACCTTGGAGGTTTGTCATGCAGAAATAGCAATCTGTCACGTGATCCTTTCCTTCTCTCCAAATCATGGGAATTCCAAAAGGCAAAGATTTCGCTCTACCTTTGATCCATCTTCTCAAATTTTCAATGCACGTCTTGCAGCACATACGAGGGGCGAAATTTTTGTCCTGGTCCCCTAGCTTAATTCCAAAGTATGCTCTATACATTGTCTTCACAAATTTAGTGATTTGGGACTGGTTATTTGGCATGGTAACCGTCCCACATATGTAGCAGAATCTATTGGGATCATTTTTACACGCTCTATTCATTATGAAATATTTTATCTATATGCCTGAAAAGTAAAAAAAGATATTATACAAGTGAAACAAGTGATGATAGATGTTACTGTTCCAATTCCGCTTTGACAAAATCACGAAAAATTCTATTTTACTTATGAGGCCATAGCCGGATAACCTGAGCTGATTGAGATAAACGGATTGCAGATTACAAATCAGCAGGAAAAACTCTCTATAAGAATCACTTACAAAACCCTTGACAGCAAAATTGATGCATACCAGTCAGCAAAGCTGGGCACTTGCGGTTTTTTTTGCGGTACTGCCGCACTACCAAACCGGTACCGCATAACGCAGTACCGCAAAGGATCGCTGAAAGTACAGCAGTACCGCTACCGCATTTTTTGCGGTACTGCGTTGTGCGGTACCGGTTTGGTAGTGCGGTAGTACCGCAGTACCGCAAAAAAAAAACGCAAGTGCCCAGCTTTGTAGTAACCAGTGTAATCTAATCAAATCATAAATTTTGAGCCCACTAATCATAATCAATTCATAATCAACATTTTTGCAAATCCACTAATCACAATCAAATCAAAAAAATTCGCACCCCACTAATCTAGCAAATTTTGTAATCAGCCTCATGTCTGGATGGAACAGAAGTTAGAGAGTTGGAGAGGAGCGTTGGAAGAGAGAGGGATGAAAATAAGCAGAAGGAAGACTGAATACTTACGGTGTGGCTTACATGAGGATCAGGAAGATGAGATGTTAATGAATGGAGAAGTGATTAAAAGAGTAGACCGATTTAAGTACTTGGGCTCGTTAATGGACGAGGAAGATGTGGAGAAAGAAATTAATAATAAAGTGCGAGCTGGGTGGAAGAATTGGAGAGAAATGTCGGGTGTCCTGTGCGATAGAAAGGTGCCAGTGAAGTTGAAAGGAAAGGTATATAAAACTGTGGTGAGACCAGCAATGTTGTATGGAACGGAGGCATTACCTATGAAGAAGACAAATGAGAACAAAATGGATGTAGCAGAGATGAAGATGTTGCGATGGATGTGCGGTGTGACGAAAGGATAGGATCAGGAATGAGTATATTAGAGTAACTGTGAAGGTGGCAGAGGCATCAAAGATGATACAGGAGGCAAGAATGAGATGGTATGGGCACGTGATGAGGCGAGATGAAGATTATGTCGGATGTAGAGTGATGGAGTTGCCGGGTGGGCGAAGAAGAGATGGAAGGATTGTGTTAAGCGGACTTACTGGAGAAGAATTTGGAGGAGGATATGGTGTACGACAGACCAAGATGGAGGCGACTCACCTTAAACAGTGACCCCATATAAAAATGGGATTAATTATGCTGAGGAAGAATAATTAAGAACACCACGATTTATAAATGGCGCTCCTTCTAGTGCCAGTATGTTGTTTGTAGTCAATAAGGTGCCTAACTGTTCCAGTGTCATTCGCAATTTTGTATTTAGATTTATCACTAGGCTTGGTGAGTCAGTCAATAAGATAATAGAAGCCATGGTTAGTGGACTGGTCTCCTATATTTTATAAATCTCAAATCTGGAAGCATTGGCGTAGGCAACTGTATGTTCATTATGCACAGTGATTCACTGGCCTACTTAGTCAGTGCTCCAGACAACTATCTCTTAATCTCCTATGGACCATTTGTATAATCTTTGTACCTGTTGAGTCTGAAATAAAGTGTTTGTTTGTTGTTTCCACTCACCGTGAAATTTACTTTATACATTTTATCGCAATTATACGCCTTACTTCACGAAAGGGTTAGTTAGTTAGTTAGTTACAGTTACTCGATGGTGATCTTCCGAGACGACGTAGCTAACCGAGGTAAGAGTGGCCAATAAGAGTTAACATTTATTGTGGAGAGTTGTGTGCGCCCACGAGCGTTGACGCTAAACATGATCGAAAGTAGAGTCCTCCTGAATCCCCATTACTCCAAGAGTGACATGGTCGAAAGCCCTACGGATACAATTTCGTCTACCAAACTTACAGATTCAGTCCATACATTCGAGCGGAAAGCCCGCACGACATAATTAAAATTCTGGTCGTAATATATTTTCTCGCTCCAGGATCGAGAAGTCAACAATGTCTGTGTAAACATTATTTGTAACGAGTAAATAATGCACAACAAAACTATTTGCTCAAGTGGTCAACTGAGGTACGCAAACAAAATGAAGTTTCGATTTCATTAATTAATTGCATTGCTTTGAAACTGCGTGTGTGTATATATATATACTTTTAGGCGGGGTCCTTTGACAATTCACATGGACCTATCGAAGCGTATGCAATATCAACCTAGGATCTTAATTAATATGGAAAGTTTTGGTATACTGCAAAATGAATGAGTAAATGGTTAATAATTTATTACACGCAATTACTCTTACTTTCCTAACCCAATCTGAAAACAAGTGAGGTACGAGAAACGCAGTGTCCTTTTTGTCCATAACCAAATGTTAATGTTTGAGATTGTATAACTTCCTTTGTAATGGAAAAAGTCAAGTGACGGAAGGGACCTACAGCTTTATGTGGGATCCGAACAATCTGAATGCGTTGTAAGGTCACCCATTCCACTAACTACTAGAGTTGCACCGATACCAATATTTTGGCAGATACCGATACCGATACTACAAAAAAGTGCCAGTGCCGATACCGACACTTTTTAATTAATTAATAGTTTTAAAATTGATTATTAATAAAAGTTCAAGTAAATGATATAATATCTCAATTAACTTAAAATGCCTTTCCCAATCCGAACTTTAGTTCCATTTAATTTCATCATAATATAATACATTATAATATATAGCTAGAGCCTGTAATTTAATTATGTTTAAATTAAATTAAGAAAAAGAAAATATATATATATATATCTTATTATATAAAGTTCTAAACGAATGCATATAATGGTAGTGTATTATCAATAACTTTACACACGAGATTCAAGCATTCAAGCAACTGAATGGTTTATTATGATTATGCATGCCGCGTGGTGCCAACTATGAACAACTTTACAAAACTTTCATTTTTACTGAAAACTATTACTGTAATTTGAAATTGTATATTTATATGATACTGTATTACTGTATTGAATATTTGTAATCTTGTATAGGGGCCTATAGTTACATTTTATGATTTATTTTTTTTGTTAGTAAATGTAAACATTGCTAATTTTGATAAAATATATATTAAACAACTAAATAAGATATTACTGTATAATAATAAAAAATTTAATAATATATAAAATAAGATAATTTCTTCAAAAAACAGTAATTCAAAGTATCGGTATCGGTTTTCAGAACAGTATCGGCCGATACCGATACTTTGTGAAAAGTGGCCGATACCGATACATCGGTGCAACTCTACTAACTACCCAACAGACCCATCGTCGATTAGCCTGACTGATTTATTGGGAATAGGTGTTGCAATGTGGCCCGTATTAAGAAAGTAAGACGCTTTGGAATAAAGGTTGAAGAGAAAATTCATTACCGAAGAGTTATTGGATTTCCTCTCCTTTAAATCAATGATTCACTTTTTCCTATTGTCTCCAACCGTGGCCGGACAGTTTGCCTACTGGACAGTTTGCCTACTGGACACCATGCCTATGTGGTATATTTATCCTTACCTTATTTAACTTCAGATTCATGCAAAAGAATTAATTCAAAATTAAAATGTGTTGTTGCCCTTAATAGCATAAATGTCTGAAAATATATCAAGTAAGAAAGGGAAACAGAAGTTTTCACATAATGGATATTTGTATGTGTTTGATAAATGTAGCAAGCGCGACTCCGTTACTTTTTTGGCGGTGCGAGCAAAAGAGTCAGTGTATTATAAGGTGTATAATTATATAATATGGGTACTTTTCCGTTATCTGCCCCATTGACGATTGGTTAGGTTCAGTCATGATATTTTCATTAAAACTATCAAAAATATCACAACTTAACCTAACCAATCGTCACTGCCCGGTTAGGTCAACTGTACGCCCTTGACGATTGGTTAGGTTAAGTCGTGATATTTTCGTTAGTTTTAACGAAAATATCACGACTTAACCTAACCAATCGTCAAGGGGGCAGATAACGGAAAAGTACCCATATTATATATACACACCTTATAATACACTGACTCTTTTGCTCGCACCGCCAAAAAAGTAACGAAGGGTCGCGCTTGCTACATTTATCAAACACATACAAATATCCATTATGTGAAAACTTCTGTTTCCCTTTCTTACTTGATATATTTTCAGACATTTATGCTATTAAGGGCAACAACACATTTTAATTTTGAATTAATTCTTTTGCATGAATCTGAAGTTAAATAAGGTAAATAAGGTAAGGATAAATATACCATAGGCATGGTGTCCATAGGCAAACTGTCCAGTAGGCAAACTGTCCAGTAGGCAAACTGTCCTAGCGCCGTCTCCAACGCACCTCACTCAACAACGAATGCGAATGGGTCTAGGCTACACCATTCAGCGTTGTTTCCAAACTGTAGCCTAGGCTTATATACGACTGCAGTGCAGAAGAGCTTCATTTTTCTTAACTATAAGGCCTATTTACAGTCACCCGTATAAGCTGGGTATAAAATTATGGTTCTTTTGCATTATCATCCCAACACTAATTTTTTATATAATGTTGGGTTGGTTTTGGTTATGGTACTTTATTTTCCTTCCATTATAAAAAAAATTAGTGTTGGGATTGGATTAGGTTAGGTTAGGTTAGGTTAGGTTAAAAACAGCCCGCCGCAGGCGTTAGCCGTAGTTAGCCGGCTTCAAGTTAGGTTAGGTTAAGAATATTTATTCATATAACTAATGATGTAATTTCGAGCATGAAAATACCTTTCTTGCGATGTTGCGAGATATTACTGCTTTCATGCCTTTTCACGATTAAAAATTAAGTGTTTTGCTAACGTACTTTATTTTCCTTCCATTATAAAAAAAAATTAGTGTTGGGAGGATAATGCAAAAGTACCAAAATTTTTTTTTTTAGCTCGTTTTCAAGTCAAATTTTACCTATCTGAAAATCTTTGAAATAAATAATAATGTTATGATCGTACCGAGTATTTTGGCAAAATGATTTCTTATGCAGGCCCTGCCTGCATGCACACTAAAATTCAATAATTTTTATCATAAAAGTAATACTGTATTTACATAATTCATACGAGGTAATGACCTGAAGCTATCCAATGACCAGATTCAGATTCACTTACTGTCGGCTGAAAAAGACGGTTCTTAATTCTTATTTTTAAAACTTTGAGCTTATTATTTATTATTATTATTATTATTTTTATTATTTTTATTATTAACAGCTGTTTGAAAGTTATAAAAACTATTGTACAAGTGCTTCTTTGTCGTTTCATCCGTTGTTTCTTATTGCGAAATCTGCTTTCGAAACGAGGTTAGGATTTGGCCCATCTCTACAGTAAGTTTGAAAAAAAATTTATAAAAATTTCTTTTCAAATGTACTTTAAAGATTTTGTACCCAGATGGACCGAATCAATGTATGTCCAGAGGGAAACCAAGGTCTTTGTAATAGAGACCTAAGATTTATAACTGAAATTAAATAAAGAATTTAAAGTCACATTTAAATATTAACTTTCCCTTTGAAGATTTTTAACTAAAATAAATGTGATTATTTTTTTTCAAGGTAGGAGATGTTAAAACTAGAGGTTAGGGGAAAAATTCTAACAAGCACCTGCATAGGCGTATGAGGCGGGAGGTCAAAGGGGGTGGGGAGCAGCCCCCCCCAAGGAATAGGGAATTGAGCATTTTCAGGGCAGATTTTTCCCGACATTCCTTTTTTTATTTCTTGAGGCGAATTAATTACTTGCTACTATACTTGTAGTTAATAATTAAAACGTAAGTTGATGACTTACTGAATTCTATATCAACTGCAATGGCGTAGTTTTGCTTCTCATTTAGAAATGTTGTAGCAAAATTTTCTCATATTTTTGTAAATTGTAATGTTTTTTTTATATCAAAAAGGCTTTAATATACGTTACTCATACTCTAACCTTTGTTATTTTATGCTACACATAATGCTTATGCGGAAATCAGGGCACCCTGAAAATTTTTAGGGCAAATTTTTTCCGCCCCCACCCCTCCAGTAAAGTGCCATTCCATACGCCTATGAGTACCTGGAGCTCCAGGGATGCAGGATCACTATGAACTCTAGAGCTGGTTATAATGGACTGGGCTGTTTCAGAATACTGTAGCTAATTTGGGAATTCGTATCGCCCTTGTTACACCCAAATTCAAGGTTGACCCATAAAATTCGGCTATACAGGTTTAAGTTTAATTAGGCCCATAACTAAAATTAAAACCTATTAAACCATTTGTAAGTATTCTCGTAACATCTTACAAGGTCCTATGACGGAGGGGACCTACAACTTTACGTGAGGTCCGAACCACTACCCCACCAAGAGAGACCCAGAGAGCCACCTCAATCTCGGAAATTTGAAGTCCGGGACGAAATTTGAACCTCGGACCTTCAGATTAATAGCATAGCACTCCACCATTAGCCTACCTTAGCGGGTTTGATAGGGGACACACAACCTCATAAGGTAGGGAGTGGAGGGGGGGGGGCTCCTCCCATGATCTAGCGAAGTTCAAGGTTATGCGTCTCTCTCAAGTAAATTATAAATCAAAATAGCAAATCAATAGTCCAACTTCAAATACATTAAATTTTCTAAAATATTCGTTGTTAATTATGCCCACCTTGGCGATTGTGGGGACCGATGATGTTATCAACTTACTCAAAATTCTATTTTGGTCCTATAAGAAGCGTACAGACACATCAGTAAGTTTGGACCTATTGAAGAAATACCCTATAAAGATCCATTTTAACCAAATTTCCAAACTAACGGAAATGGAAAAAAAAAAAAATGTATATATATATACTGTATATATATAGAGAGAGAGAGAGAGAGAGAGAGAGAATGTAAAGTGCAAGCACTGAATATATTACTGATTTTCTCTCATTGCGCAATCCGGTGCACATCCGAACACATGCAAGAAAACTCAATTTCCCAAAATAATTTTAGCATTTAATTTTTACGACACAGTGAACCGCGTGTAATACTTGCCAACCGCCACAAGTTAAAATCGAATATCACACACACACACGTGTATCATTTTATTTACCAGCTGTAAGTAATCCTAGTTACAGACAATTAATAAATACAAGATACTATTTTGTTATTCCTGCCTCCATCTGGTGTCAAAAATGAAATGTGAAGTGGAAGAGGATGACGCGCTGTCAAGACGCGTTTGTAAACAATTCACACTTTCTATCTATTATTAGGAACCACCGTTTGTAGGTGGTTGGTGAGGTTTCGTGCGTGGAAGGTGCCATTATCATCGAAGTTAGCCTCTAACTCGAAATAGGTAGCATAAAAAACGAAACAACGAAACGAAGGTGTGTGTGTGTGTGTGTAACCCTCAATCATAGTTTTGATACGAAAAAAAATCAACGAAAAATGCGATACAATACGAAGAAACAACAACAACAACAACTACTGTACTGCATCCACACATTCACAAAATACAGTTAGCTATTATTTATTTAGAAAAGAAGAAAAGTTGGCAGTTTTACCTGTACCAACAATTAAAAAAAAAAAAAAGGAAGAGGAACTAATATCTCGCTCGTCATCAAAATAACTTGAACCATCATCGAATTTCGTCGACGAAACGTATAAAAAAATTATTAAAATAAATGCCGATATCAGTAGTCATTAAATTTTAATTAATATGAACAAAGGGCCGAAAATTCTGTCATTTGGGGAGGGGGGGGGGATATCCAACTCGAGAATCAAAAAAGAAAATTGAATCAATGAGAAAGATTTGTTATCAAACTAGTAATATATTATTATATATATATATATATATATATATATATATATACAGTATATATAGCAAGTCATGTGTTTAAGTAAATAATAGTAAAAATATTGAAAGGAGAGTTGCCAACAGTATTCAGATTCAAAGGCGGTATAAAAAAACAAAACAAAGAGACCGGTACCCCTTTCCCCCGAAGCGACATACGACTCCCTCTCCACGAGATGACTTTCGGCCTATTCTCGGAAACGTTGTTGGTACACATCCAAAGGGGCGGACAAGAACAATCAAAGGGCGACTCCTTTATCCAACTCCCCTACCCACCCATCCTCTATCCATGCAGTTGGATCACGCATCGTGAATCCATCTCGATCCAATCAATGTTCCTCGGCGTAGCATGTCGTGAAGTTTGACGAGTGGACATATTGGGTAGGCCCCATATTGTTTTGGGAAACTCCCCCGATTTAAGGAAAAGTTAGAATCACGAACTCTTCAGTAAGTTAGTTAGGTTAGGTTAGGCTAGGCTAAGAGTATCGATGATTTTCAAGTGCCCATAATTAAGGTCGTGAGTAAGCACATTTCTTAGGCCACAAGCCTATTGATCCATTTCAAATGTGTTTCGTATATGACCTCCCCCTTTTGTTATTCATTCAAAATATGAATTGTGAAAGACTCCTGTAACAAATCTCTCTCTCTCTCTCTCTCTCTCTCTCACACACACACACACACACACACAAAATGCTCAAGTGTAATAACCCCGAATATTTCACAGCACACTGACAATAAAAAAATCTAGGTTAAAATTATGAAAATTAGAAACGAGATATTGGTATCATATATTATGATAGATTATATTTCTCTACTAATATACACGAGTGTATAATACTGGTTTTCGCTTTTGCCCCGAATTGTTCATTTTGACAAAGGTCTAACTTGTCGCCCCCACCTTGGACCTACAGCTTAACGAGAAATCCGAACCACGACCTGTCAAGGAAATCTGAGACCACTCTATCTCATGACCTCCAGATCAGCAGCCCAGCATCTTAACCACTAGCAAATTACATATATGTGTGCGTGTCTTTTTTTTTCATCCCGTACATCTGTACATAAGTGGACGCACAAAGGTAATTTTAATAACAGCAGCGCAGCACATTTACTCCGCCTGTTTTATAATAATACCATTAATTTAAGAATTTAAAACAGTGAAATAAACTGGCATGCGGAAGGTTGTCATCAAAATCTGGTGCTTTACTATGCTTAAAATAGGCAAATACGATTTATTTACTTTCGAGTGAATGAAGTTAATTTTAGATCTTTGGGATTGAGCCACAATGATATTAATGAAATCTCCGCAAATAAAACTTATTATCTTTCAAGTTGCAAGATATGTATTACAGGAAACACTGCGACACTATTTGTACGATGAGCTTGCTTTAATTTGAGCATCAGCGAGTGAATAGTCATAACACTTTTGGTACCAATTCTCCTTGAAGTTCATTTATAGAACTTATACCTTTTCCTCGAAAAGATCAAAACATCAACACCAAAAAAAAACTAACAACCCTTTAATGACGACCGGTACAAAATGGTAGCGTTTCAAATACACGCATTTGTAACTTAACATTACAAAAATTTCCGGCGTCAAAGGATTAACTTGCCCTAACTTGAGCTAATCTAACTTAATCTAACTTAATAATAACCTGTCGACAGAATGGCAAGTCGATCAGAGGTCGTTAGGCTGCATTTATATATCTTCACTTTAGTGCGAGTACAAAGCCATTAAAATAAAGAATGCAAATTTTGGTGTGAAACAAGGCCCATGCGAGAAGTGGTTTGAACCAATGACTCCCGAGCAGTATCGAGGTATCACCCGCTTTACATCACACAGGACAAAGTTCGGATAATCTCTAGGAGCGCTCCATTTTTCAATATTAAACATACACTCAGAAAAATGTGAGCTTTCAAATGGTAAATGTTTTACGAGTCTAAAAATGTAGTAATCCAAAAGTATCAATAGCAAATAAAAAGTAACGATTTAATTAATTGTTTGACGCGTGACGTCATTAACTACATTATAAAGGTTGGCTAAGTTATAAATCTTCAGTCTGTGTTGTAAGATGGTATTTTTGGTAATTGTTACGCTAACCTAACATGAATATGTTATTACATTATCATTTGTATTGTATAATTTAGGTCTCGGGGATACGGGGCGGAGCCCCCGTAAAGATCACGCATCACAAATTGATCGGTATAGAGTTTTATATTTAAACCTAGTTACTTTTTATTTGCTATTGATACTTTTGGATTACTACATTTTTAGACTCAGAAAAATGTGAGCTTTCAAATGGTGTATGTTTTATGAGAGTATGTTCAATATTGAAAAATGGAGCGCTCCTAGAGATTTACCCAAAGTTCTCCAGTTCATTATATGAACGGGAACTTTTAAAATTACTTTCCTGATCAGATTTCATTAGCGCATACAATTTTTACCTTTTGGTAAAAGACGAATTTAGAATTGTTTAAAACTATTCCCTCCTGAAGATAAATACGTCCCGTATCAATGATAAGTATAGGTTTACAAAGACCTATACAATTATTTATGTCTAAACTTAAAAATTATGATGAATGGAGTGCTAAGACAGCAAATGTCATGTTGTGGGAAATGATTACTGCCCACTCTACGTCATTCCCATTCGCGGCAAAAGCGCCAAATGGGAATAACTACTCTACGTCATTCCCATTCGCGGCAAAAGCGCCAAATGGGAATAACTAATATTTCCTAACCTAATATAACTAACCTAATATAACTAGCCTAGCCTAGACCAAAGTGGGAAAACTGTGGATGAGAATGGTAATGACGTTGAGTACGAGCAAACCGTGGGAAATTTCCCGATCGAAAGGGCATTAACACTAAATACATGAAAAATCCTCCCTTTGCCCAATTTATCTCCTCGCCAATTTGGATTGTGAAAATGATACCATATCTATGATAATGATTTACTAAGAATTTCATCATCGTGAATTGTGTTCCGCATCTGGCACCATGCAGTGCGCGCGTTCAAACTCTACGATTGCAAATAGGCGTAGCCTAGCGTAACTAGCCTACTGATATCACCAGAGGCGTATGGAATGGCACTTTACTTGGGGGGGGGGGGGGGGGGGGGGGGTTTGCCTAAAAAATTTTGCCCCGATTTCTGCATAAGCACTATGTGTAGCATAAAATAACACAAAGGTTAGAGTATGAGTAACATATTAAAGCCTTTTTGATATAAAAAACATTACAATTTACAAAAATGAGATAAAATTTTGCTACAACATTTCTAAAAGACAAGCAAAACTACGCCATTGAAGTTGATATATGTAGAATTCAGTAAGTCCTCAACTTAAGTTTTAATTATTAACTACAAGTATAGTAGCAAGTAATTAATTTAAAAAAAAAAAAGTCAGGAAAAATCTGTCTTGAAAATGATCAATTTCCTAGTGCTGGGAGAGCTGTCCTCCCAGACCCCCGCCTCATACCCCTATGGATATTACGTTTTTATAAATTTAAACTTAATGATACACATTATTACTAGGTTGAACTCTTGACAACAGCAAACCCTATGTAAATGAACGATAAAAAAATTATACTGTACCTTACGTATCTTATCTAACAGAATCATTGAAAAGTTAAGTGTATGCGATAGGAAGCTTTTGTATTTCGTGCGAATTTGAACATTAATATAATGTAAGGTCCAGGGTTATATTCAAACTATACAATACTTGTAAACCATGAGATTTGCCCAAATTATTTAATTTAGAATTTTATTACCGTGATTGCATGAAGACACAAATTGGCAACTCAACAAAACAGGACCATGCGTGGAAAGATTTAATATTTAATCTTTATCTGTATTTATTAAACTTTTTAAGACATTTCGCCTGAAATAATTTCTTTTGAAATGTTTCCTCAGTCATTTGTTTAAAGGCATCGATTGGCACTCCCCTTCGTTACCCGAAACACAAAGTGCCTATTATTTAAACATACACAGACCACTTGCGCAATTTTTTTTATCTAGTAAGTCTGAAAAAAAGATTGTTTGTTTGCATATGGTGTCAATACGCAACAATGGCAATCTTTAACAAATTCTTGAACTACGAACGGGTGTTCACTAAAATAAATAACGCGAAATATACCTTCAGTAGAAACCATTTTCAGCTGGGTAAAGGTAAAATCTGTATATTAACCACAGCAAAAGGTAAAGAAGTGAATGTTTGGCGCCACCATGTCTGCGAATCAGATTCAGAGACGAGAAATTTGTCATGCAAAGCTCAATTCCCAATTAACGAGGTTTTGAGATGCCTTTGAAGTTTTAAACCAAGCCTAAACTAAAGTTATGGTAAACCTATTCATAATTACACTTTGAAAATAGAAACCTACGTGAATTGATGGCAGCAAACCGACAATCACAATCACAATCTCTCTCTCTCTCACACACACACGTCAGCACCGTAGGCCTACATACTGAGCGATTTCATTCCTGAATAGGCTTGACCCTATACGTAACCGTATATAGAGAATACGACACGATGCGCCACGCCTGGTTAAGCGAGTCAGATAATAACATTTACAATTAGCTCACGACTCGCTTAAGTTTTAAATGCAGCTTCACATATTTTACTTGAAGTTCACGAAGCAGCTAAATTTAAAATACTTATCACATTTTTTTTTTTTATCTATCATGGCTTCCAATGCGTAGCTAAAAATTTTAATGGCTACATTATTTTCTAAATTTATTGACCAACTTAATTTTCTTCATTCCACGAAAGAGTATGAAACTGTGTAAAAGCGTGTTGAAGGTTGGTTTATTTTAAGAAAACTTTAGAAGTTCAAAATCTTGAAATTTAAGTGCTTCACGTTTTACCATATATATATATTTTTCAGAATAAATTGGGATGGGGGGGGGGGCACTGATCATGGAATAAAAACACAATCGCTAAAAACATTCTAGGTGTGAAAAATGCTCTATGAATTGGTCCCCAATTAACCCACCCCTAATATCTCCAGTCTAACTATACAGTAGATTAAGCCTAGCCTTGTAGGGGTCAGCCTAAAGATTCCGGAAATGGTCCAGAGCGGGCAGAGTAAATTGAGGTCCACAGTAGGGTTCCTCACCAAATTAGGTTAGGGTAATTTACCTTAGCCTTTGTTAAGCTATGAGTTGATGCTAGGTCTTAGACCACAATGTAGGCCTAATTTTACTGACCCAGCTTATATTATGTCCCCAAACTGGGTTCACAAACACAATTGATCACTTACTGTGTGTTATTAGATAATTAGACAGTCCCTCTTCTCCTTGCTCAATTTTTGAGAGCGTACTTGCTGGTGGGGATCTTTTTCCGTTGTTTAGCCTCTTCCTTCTCTCCGTTCCATCTTCTCTCCGTTCCATCTTCTCTCCGTTCCATCTTCTCTCCGTTCCATCTTCTCTCCGTTCCATCTTCTCTCCGTTCCATCTTCTCTCCGTTCCATCTTCTCTCCGTTCCATCTTCTCTCCGTTCCATCTTCTCTCCGTTCCATCTTCTCTCCGTTCCATCTTCTCTCCGTTCCATCTTCTCTCCGTCCTTCCCGCGGCTTTTTCCACCAGCGTCCTCTTGGTTTTTTTTCCGGTTGGTTGATCGATAACACTGGTCAACACTCATTTTATTGCCAATCATATTAGTGTGATTTTAGGGTAACTTTGTGGTGCTGATTCCGAATATGACATCGGTTTTGCTAGATTGACTCTAATTTATGAGATAATTGGTACCCCATTGAAGCACGTAAAAATTCAAAAAATTTAATGTTCAGGCGGAGCCTACTTACAAATCGCATTGAAATTGTCTCAAATCATACAAAAGTAAACACATGAAATACATAATGGCATTTTATTCGGCCTCACCATCTAGAATGTTCCGGTAGTTTCCCATATGCACGCGTTATGGCTACGTTTCCTATTAATTGAGGGTATTCATTATCTCAAGAACTAGAGCCAAATCGGAAAAACTACTTTCATTTTGGAATTCAGCAACCCCAAAATACCCTAAATTCGTACGAATTTCCTTGGCAACGAAAAAAAAATTTTTTTTGTTGACCTGTGTAATGTATGTCTATTACCGAGTACGCTCTATCACACAGTATATAAATACTAATGTGGAGAATAACTCTGGTGAACAACCAATTGGCTTCATCCACCCAGTTATTGACAAAGTGTGTAATAATTATTAGATTAACTACCTACCTACTCGGTGGACCACTTTCGTTACCTCCCAACTACCCACACATATCAGTTTTCCATATACTGGGGCCCCGGGAGATAAAAATCTTGGTGTCATTGTCACCAATTTTTATGTCTGAGTGTAGACTAGCTAACTATTTGACTGTAAATGCCTGTTAATCTGATTAACAGTGACTATCCTCACCTTCTCATGGAGAAGATGTAGCATTTAATTATAAGAGAAAATATACGTCCATAGGATGAAACTGTCCATGGTCTTTACCATAAGAAAAGGAAAAGTGAAAGTTAAAAGAAAATTACAATTCCCCAGCATCTATTTTTTGTCGTAAAACTAGTCGCGCCTTTAACGCTGTTTGTCGCTGAGGTCTTGTGTCTGTCAATGTTGTAGTAGGATGTGTTACCGCTCCTACTGTCAAGGGGATAGTTACTGGAAGCTCAGTGTCTCCAGTTGTTACTGTCGGTGGAGAGGCCTCTCCAAAGTCCATTGTTTTGGGTCCAGACTCTAGGGGGTACAAAAGAGAAATATCTCTTGTCACCCGTTGAAGTCCTTAATTTGACCACTCTTGTTACCCCGTCTGCCCCTGGTCTGAGTTCTAAAACTCTAGCCAGAGGCCAGTATTGTCTTGGAGTACTGTCATGTATGAGAACAAGGTCCCCTACCTTAATTGTGTCAGAGCAATCCTTCTTAGTCATTTGTTTATGTCTCTCCCTTAGACCCATCAAGTACTCAGTTTTCCACTGTTTAATGAAATGAGCTTTAACTCTAGTTAAGTGTTGTAACTTAGTCTGGAGTTCATCATGTTGGTGCGTCCAGTTTGGGTCTTCTGAAGAGTCTATATTGTAGTCCGGCAGGAGACTAACTTGTTCTCCCCGAATCAAATGATTTGGAGTTAATGGTTCGGGGTCATTAATGTTGTCACTCACATAAGTGAGTGGTCTATTGTTGTTGTTCTCAATCTCAGCCAGGAGAGTGAGCAACTCAAACAAGTGTATCTGTTTTTTACCAATTACCTTCTTCAAGCAATTCTTTACTGTTTGTATATTCCTCTCCCAGATAGAACCATACCAAGGAGAGGCAACTGGAATATACTTCCACTTTATGTTTGAATTTTGTACATATAATTGTGTGACTTCATTGCTTAACAAGTCGTTAATGACCTGTTCACCAGCCTTGAAACATGTAGCATTGTCAGTCCAAACTGTCTCAAGTGGGTACTGAATGTCGTGCACAGAATCTCTTAAAAACAGCAACAAAAGATTCTGCTGTAAGGTCCTCCACAACATCAAAATAAACAACTCGTGAGGGAGCACATGTAAACAGTACAATGTATATTTTTTGTTCAGTGTCAACCACCCCTACAGTCAATGCTCCTGTATAGTTAATGCCTACCGTCTCAAAGGGTCTGTTGAGAGTAACTCTCTCCTCCGGCAAAGCAGGAGGATTTGGTTTTCTATAGGGCCGAGCATGAATACGCCTACATGTGACACACCCATTCAGAACCGTTTTAACAGTGATCCTTCCCTTGGGTATCCAGTAAGTTTTTCTTAATGCAGTTAGTGTCTGTGGTACCCCTGTATGATGTACATCATTCTGTGTTTGTCTGATGATTAATGTTGTCAGATAGCTAAATCTAGGTAAAAGGATTGGATGTTTGCTTTTGGGTCATTCTCTGTCAGATCAACCAGTGCCTAACACCCTCATCTCTCAGATTTTGCTGAAATTTGGTTTATAGGGAGTTTGTGGGCCCTGAATCCATTTCTGAAATTATAAGGTCAATCCGACCAACGGTTCAAGAGAGATGACCTCGGGAAATTTGAGGTCACTTGCGAGGTCACTAACATTTGGCGACCCATAACTTGGGTAATAATGGTCACAATTATATAAAAGTATATATATTTAGAATCAGAAAACGACAAGGAATCCAAATATGCACGTTTTAGAACTCTCGGTTGAAAAATAAAAAAGTTACACTGTAACCAAAATTTGAGTTCACGATTTGACCTCTGGGGTATCAAATGAGAATTTTTTTTTTAAATGTAAAAAATGAAGGCATAGGCATTGGCTATTAGAATCAGCAAAAAAAAAGTTTGTTTATGTTAGTATTTTTCATGTAACTAACATATAAGTGAACACCATATTCATAAGTTGTGCGTCAATTCTACCTATTTTTTCACACTTAAGCTCATAATTTGACCTATAGAAATTAAAATTACATTTTTTTATAGATATAAAAACAAAGGCAAAAAATGTAAAATTGTATTTCACTGCTAATCTACACTGGCAATAATAGTTATAATAGTGAAAGGGGAAGACCTACTTAGAGGATTCATGTGCTAGCCTAATACAATTTTTGCATGCTCGATGCTCTCATCAATTTCTTTTTGTGGAAAAATGTATTGAATTCTGCTGCCTCCTCTTAGGGTAGGACAACTCATTACAGTTAATATATGATGTCCTGGCACTGCACATGAATCCTTGTTTGATGGATAATAATATGCACTTGATCCTGATGACCCAGAGGGATGTAGAAAGTTCACAGTGAAATCATCAAACTCTTCACAATATTCCTCCACAATTCCATACCAAACTTGCATGTCATAAATGCAGCCAACATACTCTCCTGGTTTGACACATTTTAGGTTACCAAGCATTGCAGGTTCATTAGTAAAATGACTTTTCCTTATTCTTTTCTTTTCTCCAATGCCACTTGAAATGGGATACACCATCAGTTCTTCCTTGTTTAGGGGAACAAATCTATGATATTTCTGAGTTCCAGGAATAGCCCTACTATCCTTGAATCGATGTTCCAACCGTTCTTCTGCATCTTTCAAATCAGCTGTAATTACAAAGAAAAAATTTATCTTCTTGCTCAAGTTTTCTTCACAAAACTGAAACACGTGTTCTGGTGTAAGAATTTGCCTCTCTGTAGTTCTCTGCAAACTGGCACGAGCAGTAGCTCTTTTCACTGTTCCTCCAATCCCATCACATGCATTTTTGCCATGGGATGTAGCAAAGAAGTGCCATTCACAAGACAGACCAAAATCCTCTTCATGGTAACAGAGATTTGTGAAGTTGTATCTGTTCTTATATTGGCCAGCACATCCATCTGAGAAATAGTGCACCTTCTTCAATTGTGGGCATCTGAATTTAACATATGTCATAAGCTTCAATATGAATGAGTAAACCATTATAGTGTTGTGTTTTAGTGATGCAGATAAGAAACAGACACTAAAATGGCTAAGTTCCTGGTCTGCAGATGATCTATAATAGATGACAAAAGGGTGAACTGTACACTGTGAATTGTCCCAGTGAAACCCTTGGGCAGCATCCTGGACAATGAAAGAATAATTCTCAGAGAAATCACCTACTATAACTACCTCGCTCTGAGGTGGTAGTGTTTCTTTCAACTGCTTGAAGTACTGTGATTGTTGCTGAGCAACAAAGTGATGACGAACCATGCGGGATTTTCATGCTTAGGGATGATAAGTATTCATGAAGTGGCTCCACCTTATCAACCATTGTACAATGGTCAACAGTCACCCATTGCTTGTAAGATATTTCATTTGGAGCTGATTTCACACTGTCAAGTAACTCAAGAAAATCCAGGACACCCTCTTCTCTTGGGCAATCATTGCAAAGTTGCATCATGCAAGTCTCTCTTTCTGTACTGCAGACACTGTAATCCATAAGATCCTTGTATGAAAGACCTCTTTCTCCCAATGCAGCCAGCTGCAATTTTGGATTTTGATGGTATGTGCAGACACAGACAGAATGAGTCCCACCACTACCGGCAAGCACACAATATGATGGCCGTAATTTTGCAAATGTGGAAAATCCTATTTTGGGATTCTTTTCATCATTTTTATATAGTTCAAACATCTCTCTTAAATTCCCGAGGACCAATCGTTTTTGCACCTTCATTGCACCTTCAGCACTGATAACTTTCACGCAATCCTTTTGGCCAGGACACATACGACTAACCTCTTCTGACTCATAGAATCTTCTAACTATATCTTTGTGTTCTTCAGATATCACTTTTCCTTTGCTCATTAGTGGAATCTTCGGAAGGATTCCATGTTCTGATTTAAGTGAACGGCTTCTTTTCACCATGTATGTTGTAGTTTGAAAGAAACTAGCTGTTTTTTCAATTGTGTATGGTGAGTGTGTCAATATTTGTAGTTTGTGATGGTGACATTTGCTCTCCAGGAATGACTGTTTCAATTCATTCATTAATTTGTCTAGATGTTTTTCAGATTTAGTTTCAGGTTTTGAAGTATCACTTACCTCCTCGGTAATTTGAACACCATAACTGAGTTCTAGCCTCTCCTTCAGGTGTTTCTGAGCAGATGATAGCTTACCACGAGCCTTGCGCTTTTTCTGGCTTAATGACAGCCCTTCTGAAAAGAACAGAAAAAAAGGTTTCACACACCTGAATATTAGTAATTAAATATTAATTATAGTACCTTAAATGCTATATAATTGGCTATATAGTAGATCAAACAGACCTTGTAGTAAAGTATAAGTTATTATATTAATTTATTACTTACTTTTTTTAACTGGTGTTTGGTCCAGAAATGCTAGAACTGGTTCAACTGAAGTTGAAGGATTTTCCTTTATCAAGCAATCACTGTCATTGTCCAGATCTTGAATTGAAGAGATGTTACTCAAGCCACTGATAGTAGATGATTCATTTGAATCCTGCTCAGACTCGTTGTTTTCAGTGGTACTAAGTATAGTGGGGTTTTTCATTATCAGTGTCCAGCAGTTCACACACAACAATGAGTCTTTTTTCACTCTTCCAGCACATTTTTCAACAAGTACATCAGTCACTTTTCTAAGATTGATTGTTATGCGTTTCTTGTGTTTTGAATAGGGTCCTGGCAGTATTTCAAGTGCCGAACCATTGTATTTTGATCTGTAAAGATATAGGATTTACAATTAGGTAATATATATTTTTTAGAAAATATATAGCTATACACACTTAATATTTTAGGCCTTGATAGTCTCTGAGGCTCATTAAAACACCATACCCACCAGCCACCCACAGTGCTGGCTGGAACTGTACTAACCTGTAGACAAGGAATTTTGCAACTATCTGTGTTGATTCTGCACTTAGACAAGTAGCAACATGTTTCAACAGGTTTGTTTAGGCTACATGTGAGCTTAGTCTTCCCCTTTCACTATAACTATTATTGCCAGTGTAGATTAGCAGTGAAATACAATTTTTATTAAATTCTTGGAGCTTGAGGTCAAATTGAAAGCTAAGATATAAAAATTCCTTGAAATGACAAGCAATTTATAAATATGGTGTTCACTTATAAGTTAGTTACATGAAAAGTACCAACATAAACAAACTTTTTATGATTGTTTCTATTAGTCAAGAACTCTGACTTTGTTTTTTATATCTATAAAAAATGTAATTTTAATTTCTATAGGTCAAATTATGAGCTTAAGTGTGAAAAAATAGGTAGAATTGACGCACAACTTATGAATATGGTGTTCACTTATATGTTAGTTACATGAAAAATACTAACATAAACAAACTTTTTTTTGCTGATTCTAATAGCCAATGCCTATGCCTTCATTTTTTACATTTAAAAAAAAAATTCTCTTTTGATACCCCAGAGGTCAAATCGTGACCTCAAATTTTGGTTACAGTGTAACTTTTTTATTTTTCAACCTAGAGTTCTAAAACTTGCATATTTGGATTCCTTGTCGTTTTCTGATTCTAAATATATATACTTTTATATAATTATGACAATTATTACCCAAGTTATGGCTCGCCAAATGTTAGTAACCTCGCGAGTGACCTCAAATTGCCCGAGGTCATATCTCTTGAACTGTTGGTCGGATTGACCTTATAATTTCAGAAATGGATTCAGGGCTCACAAACTCCCTATAAACCAAATTTCAGCAAAATATGAGAGATGAGGGTATTAATTTCAATTTTTTTTGGTTGATCTGACAGAGAATGACCCTTTTGTAAGACAGTTTTGATTTGTCTAATCTCTCTTTACACCTTAGAAGACCTTCCTCATCTCTGAACAAGTTTAGATCCACAACTACTGATGGTACAGGCTCTTTTGTTTGTTTCCCATTAGTCAAGAATTCTAACTCTTTATTGTACTCCTTTTGTTGTACATGCTCTATCGAGTACTTGGTTGCAACTTCTGTATAATTGTGATTGTTCTTATTTAGCTGTTTGTTAATTATAGTTAAACAGTTGTGAGCAAACCTCAAACAGTAGGCTGCGACCCTAACAAGTTTGCTGAAATCGGAATAATGTTCATAATTAGTGACTGGTTCAACCTTTTCATTTGAAAAGATTAAATTTAATGTCAAGTTAACTTGTTCCACAGGCCATTGGTCTGTATTACAGAACCACTTAGGTCCCATGAACCAAGTTTTGTTTGACTTCAACAACTTGTAGGATAAACCTCTGGTCAGAAAGTCTGCTGGATTTTGTTTAGTTGGAACATAGTGAAAGTTGACTTGTAGGCTTTCATTAGCTTCAGCTATTTCTTCTAGCCTATTTCTTACAAAGATGTTCTTACTATTAATGCTATCATTCCGTATCCAGGCAAGACAAATCTGACTGTCGAGCCAGATGTGGATATCAGTTATGTTCACATCATGGTAAGCATCCTTAAGCAATGAAATGGTTTTAATGGCTAACGCAGCAGCCAATAGTTCCAATTGAGGTATGGTTCGGGTAGGTTTGAGAGCTGCAACTTTCCCTTTTGCGTAAATTAGATGACTTTCTGTAGGACTTACAAGGTACGCACAGCACCCATAAGTCTGTGTGCTTGCATCAGCAAACACAGTCTTTGGGATTTATCCCTAAACCCACAGCACCTTTGTATTTTAATGTTCTGCACTTTTGTTAAATCAGCAGCTAACTTCTTCCAAGATTTTTGATCTTCAGTTGTTATTGGCTCATCCCACCCAACATTTGTCCTCCAAACTTCTTGGAGGAGAATCTTTGATTTTATTGCTGAAGGCAGGAATAGACCCATGGGATCAAAAAATTTTGAAGCCTCTGATAATATTTGTCTTTTAGTGTTAGCTTCCTCATCAAGTTTAAAACCTCTAGTGCAGATTGAATCATGATTGTTAGAAGTTGCATCCAAATACCAGTTCATACCTAAAGTTTTAACTCTGTCTGATGGTTCAGTAAGACCATTATTATCCTTTAAAATCTTTTTGTTTAACTCCTCATCATTTGAAATCCTCTCTAAGTTCAGTTACCTTGTTGCATAATGTTTTGTGTGTGTTCATACACTTCAGATTTTGTTGGTGTTGAGCCTATTAGATTGTCCACATAAAAATGTTCCTTGAGGAAGTTTAGTGTTAGAGAGTTATTAAACTGGTTCAAATGATGTCTAGTTGTCAATGCTAATAGGCTAGGTGAGCAATTGGCTCCAAACAACACAACATTGAAGCTATAGGTTATGAACCCTTTATTCAAATCAAATGGATCCCTGAACTATAAGAACCTAAGTTGGTTCTTGTCATATTCATTTTTAAGATTTATTCTCAAAAATGCCTTTGAAATGTCACTTTGTAAAGCATATTTATCTAACCTGAACCTGAGTAAGATCTTCACAAGGTCAGAAATGAGATTAGGACCCTCAATCAGGCAATCATTCAAACTGTGTTTATCACTGTCTTTGAGGCCACAGTTATATACTACTCTGAGTTTTGTTGTTGGGGCATCTTGTCGATAAACCTCCCTGTGGGTTAAATAATGACAATCATCTTTTTTAAAAGGGTTATTTGTTACTTCTTCAATGAAGCTTTTCTGTAGCTGTTCTTTGAAGACATCACTGTACATTTGAATTCTATTATCTTGTTTGAGCTTTTTCATTACTTTATATAAATGTCCTTTAGCTACTTTGAGATTATCTCTTAAAGTTGGACAATTTATTTTCCAAGGTAACTCAACAAAATAACTGTCTTTGCACTGAATGGTGTCTTCAAATCTTTCTACCATTAACTGATCTTCTAAGTTTGATTTGTGTCATGTATACCCACAGATTCTAGCAACCATAAAGTTTGAATTGCCTCATCCAGAGTTTCATTTGATAGTGATGAATTAATGTTTTCAGCTGTTATAATATTATTCAAAGTGTTGGTATTCTTACAGGTGTTATGTAGGACTGAGTTGAGGCACATAGTATTTGTTAGTCATGAACTATTTTGGTTTAGGTCTAGGTTGTATCTGGATAGGTCACCCCAAAGGGGCTATCCCTGATGGTGTCTGATAAGCTATACCATTACCTATCTTCACTATGCCCCTATGAATAAGATGAATATAACCTGCCCCCATTAACATTTCAATGTTAGCTACTGTGTTGTTTGTGATATATCTATCAGTTACATTGTACTGTTTCCTCAAATGAATGATGGTTTATTCTAGTTTGATTAAAATCAGAAATAGGTTTATTTGGTGTTAGGTCGGTCAAACGAGACTGTAATCTCCTTATGTACTGTTCAATTAAGATTACCTGATGCTCATTATCAGAGTAAAGGTCTATAAGTTGTTCATCAGCCATTTCAGGTTCAATTAACTTTGAAATACTCTCATCAATGGCTATTATATCCTTCTTAAAGTTATCCAATTTAAGAATTACATACTCTAAATCTTCCTTGCCTGGTTGTGTATTATTATTAAAAGTGTTGATGGCCTTAGTAACAGCTCCCAACTTTCCCCCTTTTTTCCTTTTTAATTGTTTCAATTCCTCACTGTCCATGTTTAAATCAAAATTGTTTAACTGGGGGATCGTAGTGAAATATAGGGCAAGAAGAAATTATCAGTGATGAGAGATCAAATAAACTGAGTAATCAGACAAAACAGTCAAGTTTTAAATTTAGTTAAATCCCCCCAAGTATTTGTGTGTCACTCAGTTCTAAGCTTATAAAAGAATGGGACTCCTTAACCCTTTAACGCCGGAATTGTTTGTAGGGTTAAGTTATGAATGCATGTATTTGGAAGGTTACCTATATGTAGCGGTCGTCCTTTTAGGGTTAAATGTAAATGTTTCCTAGTTAGGCCCTAGGTTGTAGACCTAATTAGGCAAGTTTGTTACTTTAGGCTTGATTAGGTTAGATTTAAGCTAGACCATTTAGCCTAATTCTGCAATTTTTGTTAAGCAAGGTGTGGTGCCGCGTTTGTTAGCGGGCTAGAGATAAAGTAAAGGCCAATTTGAGGCTTTATTCAACATAAACATAGCATAGATCTGAAACAGAAAACAATAATTAGTAAAGACTTGTTACACAGAAAACAATAATTAGTAAAGACTCGTTACATTCCTCTCCTCTTTTATAATACGTGATACATTGCACGGTAAGAAACAAAACGACAAGTTCAAGATATTTTGGAAGAAAGAAGAGTCTACAAGTTTAGGCGTTGAGCTGGGTATCTGATTCGAGTGCTTCTTCTCAGAGGGGGACTCGTCTCGGAGGTTACTGACACAGGTGAGCCTCTCTCGACTTCGACTGGAGTCGCTTCGACGGGAGCTGTTGGGACCGTGTGTCGGCGGATCTCAGCGGGTTCTGAGTCGTCCGTTAGCGGGGTGGAATTGATTGGCGGACTGGGTACGGGGGGTTCATAGTGATTCGTGTCATCCGTATTGCTACGTCCCGCCGGTGCCAGGTCCCTGATGGATACGGTATCTTCTCTCCCATTCGGATGCCGTATAAACGCGTAGTTGGGGTTTGCCTCAATTAACTCAACTTCCTCGACGAGGGGGTCGTTCTTGGATCGGCGAATGAATTGGCGAAGGAGTACAGTTCCCGGAGAAGACAGCCACGTCGGTAGTGCAGAACCGGTAGAAGTACGCCGCGGGTGCGTGAATAGACGCTCGTGAGGAGTTTCGTTCGTGGCCGTACACAGCAGCGATCTAATCGAGTGCAGCGCGTCTGGTAGGACGGACTCCCATTGCGACATCGGCAACCCGCGATCTTCTATGGCTAGTTTGATGGTGTTCATGATGATTCCATTGTAACGTTCGCATTGCCCGTTTCCTTGGGGGTGATACGGCGTTGTGCGACTAGTCGCGATACCATGTTTAGTTAGGAACAGTTTTAGTTCCGAAGACATAAACGATGTCCCTCGATCTGTGTGGATGTAAGAGGGAGTTCCGAAGGTAGAAAATAACTCGGTGAGACGGGCGATAACGGTTGACGTGTTCGTATCACGGCACGGGAAGGCAAAAGGAAAGCGTGAATACTCGTCGATTACTGTTAGGATGTAAGGTCGCGAAGTTGCGCTCGGAAGCGGGCCTTTAAAGTCGATGTTAAGTCGGTCAAACGGGGACATGGCCCGTATTAAGTGACTAACTTCTGGTTTATAGTACTGTGGCTTACATTTAGCGCATGTTTGGCATTCCGACGTAACTCGTTTGATGTCATCCACTGAGAATGGTAGGTTCCTAGCTCTCACAAAATGAGTCATTCGGCGGACTCCTGGGTGTATCAGATTAACATGCAGCTGGGCGAGGGATATTCTTGGAGTAGCAGCGCAAAAGGATCGCGACAATGCGTCTGCGGCTCGGTTCTCGGGGCCCGGTCTGTATTTTATTGTGAATGAGTAGCCGGCTAGTTCTACACGCCAACGGAGAATCTTATCGTTCTTAATACGACCAGTAGCTTTTCCATCGAACATGAAAGATACGCTCCGCTGGTCGGTGACGACAGTAAAGTGTCGATAAGCTAAGAAGTGCTTCCACTTGCGAATGGATTCGATTACAGCGTATGCCTCCTTTTCAACGATGTGATGGCGACGTTCTGTGTTATTCAGAGCGCGAGAAAAGAACGCCACCGGGCGGCCGTTCTGGGTGAGGGTGGCTCCGATTGCTGAAGAGGAAGCGTCCGTCTCCACAGTGAACGGCAGTTCTTCATCGATTGAACCGACGACAGCTTTCGAGATATCATCTTTGAGTGTTTGGATCGTTGATACTTCCTCGCGAGTTAATGGGAATGATGAAACGTTGAGCAGAGGTTTGATCTTGAGGGAATAGTTCTGAATCCATTTAGCATAGTATGCGAATAGTCCGATTACGCGTTGTAGAGACGACTTGTTGCGAGGAGTTTGAAGTTCTTGTAGTGGCCGGAGGCGTTCGGGATCGGGCCGCAATACGCCATGAGAGATAGAATATCCGAGCAGGTGCACTGATGTCATCGAAAGCTTGCATTTTTCCTTGTTTAGACTCAGATTTACTCGTTTAGCGGCTTCCCAGAAATGTCGAAGGTTCTCATCGTGCTCTTCCCAAGTGGTTCCGCAGATGGTGAGATCGTCGAGGTAGGCGTATGTTGATGATAAGTTGTTCGAGGATATGAATTCGTTCATGACGCGCTGGAAGGCCGCGGCTCCGTTAGTTACTCCCATAGGGATCCTTCTGAATTGGTATAGATTTCCGTCAGCCTCGAATGCTGTGAAAGGTCGTTCAGACGGATCGATTTCTACCTGGTAGTATGCGCTTGACAGATCAATTACGCTGTAGTATTTGTGTTGTGAGACTTTGTTGGCTATATCATCGATTCGCGGAAGAGGATATGCATCTAGCATGGTAAATCGGTTGACGGTTTGAGAGAAATCGATTACCATGCGTTTTTTTTTTGTTTCGGTAGATGTGATGACTACTTGAGCACGCCAGGGTGAGTTACTGGGTTCAATTATCTCATCCCTGAGTAGCTTTTCGATTTCTTTCCCAATGAAAATTTTGTCCTCAGAGCAAAATCGTCTGGACTTCGTGGCGATGGGACGACAATCGGCAGTTAAGTTGCCGAATAGTGGTGGGGCTGAAATTCTTGATCGAGTAAGGCCGCATATATGGAGTGCTGGCTCCGGACCTCCGAAATTGATGTTCAATTCCTTGTGTCTGATTAAGAATGGGGTACCGAGTATTATGTCAGCGCACAGATCCGACAAGACGGATAGTTCGAGCTTTTCGTAGTCGCGGTCTCCCATCGTAACCTTCACTGTACATCGACCTGAGATGGCTGCGGATAGATTAGGCGAAGCCATTGATACGACGCCCGAGTGCGGAAGAATGGGCAGCTCTAAGTGTTTGGCTAGATCCTCACGAATGAAGTTGTCCGAGCTGCCAGTATCCAACAAGGCGAGACACGAACGGCCGTTGACGAGGATATCGACTGTTGAGTTGGTAGGCATGGAGGAGCTACACGATAGAGTGGTACTAATGGTCGCTAATGCTGCGGCTGAATGAGACGCTGTGGTTTTATCCTGTTTTTGACGTGCCGAGGAAGTACTTGAGCGGCAGACTTTGGCCCAGTGGCCGGTCTTTTCACATTTCGCACAGATAGAATCCTTTGCCGGACACCTGCTTCGTGGGTGGCGTCGAGACCCGCAGAAGAAGCACAGAGCGGCTTTGTTGTCGAAATTCGTAGCGGCTGAAGAGTTTGGGAGATCGTCTCCTTGGACGCAGGCAGGCCGGGCAGAGTCAGTAGTCGGCGACGGTTCGTGGCGAGAGCCAGTGGCTGCAACAGCACCGTAATGAGTGAGGTACGATTCTGAGTTTTTCTGGGCCTGATCTAATGTTCGAGCCTGGACGATAGCCTTTTCCAGTGAGAGTGTGTCATTTTCGAGTAAGCGGGTGCGGATGGCGCTATCTCTAATTCCTCGGATGAAAGCGTCTCTCACAGATGAACTCCTGTTTTCGTCGGCGGAAACCGATTTGAAGTTGCAGTCATTGGCTAGTTGTTGAAGAATTTGCAAGTACTCATCGAGGGTTTCCTCGGGCTTTTGGTGACGGGTGGACAACAGGTGGCGAGCGCATACCTCGTTTGGCTTCTTAGGCTGCCATGGCATTCTCATAAGTAGAGCAGTCTTGAATGATATCAGCGACATCGGGGCCGATATGTATGAATAGAACCTCCAATTTATTGGGGTTGTGTTCGGCGATAGTACTCAAGAAATATTTGAATCCGCGCGACCATAATTTCCATAGTTTCCCAGCTTGGGGAGAATTCGGAGAAGTAATAAATTTATCCGGGCGAATCACCTTCTCCATGATATAGTAAGATTACTGGATGAATATTTGCTTGCTGTATCTGAAAGGCCGACTGAATGGCTGATTGAAATGTTGAATAAATTGTGGTGCCGCGTTTGTTAGCGGGCTAGAGATAAAGTAAAGGCCAATTTGAGGCTTTATTCAACATAAACATAGCATAGATCTGAAACACAGAAAACAATAATTAGTAAAGACTTGTTACACAGAAAACAATAATTAGTAGAGACTCATTACACAAGGTTAAGCCTAAAGTATGTAAATTCCCCACACGGGCCACCAATGTGAAAAATGCTCTGTATGAATTGGTCCCCCAATTAACCCACCCCTAATATCTCCAGTCTAACTATAGAGTAGATTAAGCCTAGCCTTGTAGGGGTCAGCCTAGAGATTCCGGAAATGGTCCAGATCGGGCAGAGTAAATTGAGGTCCACAGTAGGATTCCTCACCAAATTAGGTTAGAGTAATTTACCTTAGCCTTTGTTAAGCTACGAGTTGATGCTAGGTCTTTGACCACAATGTAGGCCTAATTTTACTGACCCAGCTTATATATGTCCCCAAACTGGGTTCAAAAACACAACTGATCACTTACTGAGTGTTATTAGACAGTCCCTCTTCTCCTTCCTCAATTGTTGAGAGCGTACTTACTGGTGGGGATCTTTTTCCGTTGTTTAGCCTCTTCCTTCACTCCATTCCGCCTTGTTCACCCGTTCCTTCTTTCCATTCTTCCCGCAGCTTTTTCCACCAGCGTCCTCTTGGTTTTTTCCGGTTGGTTGATCGGTAATGTATGTCTATTCCGAGCACGCTCTATCACACAGTATATAAATACTAATGTGGAGAATAACTGGTGAACAACCAATTGGTTTCATCCACCCAGTTACTGACATCAAAGGAGTTTAATAATTGTTAGATTAACTACCTACCTACTCAGTGGACCACTTTCGTTACTTCCCAACTACCCACACGTATCAGTTTTCCATACTAGGCATCCCGCAGGGCGTTGTCAACTTGTCACTAAGTTTCATGAAAATCGGTCCAGTCATTTGGACCTGAAAAGAACGACGATGATAATCATCCTCTTCTTTTCTCTTCACAACCTTTTTCCAATGGCTAATTTGTATCGTGTTTGAAAGCTTAATAGAATCTACTTTCTTAATTATATGATGCGTCACTTTTAACTCGAACAAAACCATTCGGTAAACCAATCAATATATCGGTTTACCCGACAAATTGATGGAACAATCCTGCGACTCCCGAATTCTTTCAATATAAAAAGGCGTCACAGATTAACCCAAATTACGATGATTTATGGACTAATTTCCTTACGGGATTCCTATAAAACGAGAACTCGTTTCTCATTGAAATCACTTTTCTTCGATATGAATGGGCTGAAAATTTTCTACGTGCAATATAAAATGAATAAACGGAGGGTTGACAAAAGTAAATAGACACTACAATGATTGTCATTAAGAACAAACGCCAAGGCTCGTCAATGGAATGCAAGAACGTGCGTAAACTTTACATTATGCAAAGGGAAAAAACAACAAGATTCTAAATAAATCTATTATTGACTTTTATTATGAAATAAAAAAAACATGGAAAAAACTGAAGGTGTCCATTTACGTTTGTCAAACCTGTCTATATATAAAAAAAAATTAATTATATACATATTATACAAGGATTTTCAAGGTATTACGTAAAATCTTTACCTTTGAAATGTCATGAATGTCCGTTTTTATGGATATTTATTTTTTACAATTAATGGAACAGGATTCAGTAACGAGAAACAATCAGTTTTATCCTTTTGTTTCTTCTGACCAAAGAATGGCGTTTTGTTTGGCTTTTGTTATTTTTGGCGCCAGATTTGAGGTTAGTATTATCATTGGCCAAATTTTGTCATTTGAAACAAGCCGGAAGCCATCATTATTTACATAACCCTGAATCCTGATGCATTGTTAGTCAGTCCAAAAATAAATTTTGCTGTTAATATTTTTAATTTTCAAGGGCTTCTTAAAAAACGAAAAAAAAAAACAAGACAAACGAACTGCATGGGCGAACTCGCGTCATTCCAAGCGTCAGATGGGCTACGGTCGTGGCCAATGTTGTAACGCCACTTCCCGTCCATCGGCGAAATTAAGCAATATTAGGTTTGGACAGTTGTTGGATGGGTGACTGCCCTCTGCGTCCAGATTATGTAGCGACCCATGATTCGGATCTTACGTAAAGCTATAGGTCTCGTCCGTCACATGACCTTTGCCTTTACGAAGGAGGTTAAATACCCCAAAACATTCTCTTACACACACACACACACACACACACAGTTTTAAAGTCCCGAATGGTACTTAATGAGACTGGGTAATGAATTCACCTCTTCATAACAATTACATTATCTGAATGTACTCCGAAGCCATTCACCTGCTAAACATGTCCAAATTTAAAACTAAATGTATCCAAAACTTTACAAAATTCACCGATAATTTCGCAATTCCCCCAACAGTGGGACGGAATGTGATAAGGTTCCCCATCAGTACTTGTGTACAGATAAGCGATAAGAATGAATTTGTTAAAAGTGTCTAATCGACAATCCCGCAACTTGACCAAATAACGTAATAACAAAGTGCATTGGGATATCCCAGACCCGAGTCAATATGAAGCAACGTTCTTATCTCCAACACTCCTTCCTATCTTGCGTGAGAGAAGTCAGTAACCTAAGAAACAATTCAAAGATTGAAGTCGTATTTCTTAACCGACAAAGTTATTTATATTTTTCCACAATTTAAGATATGAGGAAGTTATCAGGAATCTGTTGAGATATTATTAAAAAATATAAGCTAAACACCGGGGATGGGGATCGATATCAACTGGAATTGATAAACTGATAAAAATGATTTTTTTTTTAAAGTTAAATCGGAGAAAACTGAAATTGAAACAAAATATTTAAATCGAAATCACTTTATTTTATAAATTAAAGAGTTGTTTAAAGAAGAAGATATTTTTAATTCAATTTTACTAACACGAGACACAACTCGTCATACAAAAAACATTTGGGTATTGAGACGCGATAGAAAAGTTTTTGATTTATAGATACGCTTCGTCTCATCCCGTAAGACTATCTCTGACTCGTAATTATAGAAAGGCAACTTACTGGCTTTTTCTTTGTTTATCTTTTTATATTCGCCTCCCTCTTCAAAGGGATATCGCAGGTAAAGAGAAATAGTCACACCAAGATGAAGCGAATTAGCACAAAAAATAAATAAAATATGAGACAATTGTGTGACTTTAAGCATGTAGCTTAATTTTTAAGTATCACTTTATCTGAAGCTTTTGAAGGTGAAAGTTTTATAAATTGACGGACAGTGTTGGGAGCAACGGCGTTACTTTTTAGTAGCTGTAGCGGTAACGCCGTTACTTTCGAGATGTAACGAAAATGGTAACGGCACTACTTTTTAGAGCGATTTCAATCGTTACTCGCTATTCGTTACTTTCAAACTGATCATTTGACTAGTATTTATTAGCTGTTAATTAGCTGTTAGCTCCTCCAAACGAGGAGGACTATCAGGTGTCACTTTTGAAAAACTAGTGTTCCTGAAATCGAACAACACACTCCTAAAAAATCTGCAACATTATTTCTTTTGGACAGGCCTTTTTTTATTTGAATTTTTTATTTTTTTGTCATATTGAGTATAATTTGGTATTATTAAGGCTTTTTTACTCTTTAGTCTTTTCTTAAAAGTAACGATAGCAGTAGCGGTGACGGCAACTCGTTACTTTTTCATAGGAGTAACTGAAGCGATAACGCCGTTACTTATAGAAAGTAACGTGCCCAACTCTACTGACGAAGAATAACAACTGCGTCTTACAGTATGATGCATAGAATACCAGGTACTACTACAAATCGATGAATCGGTACAGAATTTAAATTCTGTACCGATTCATAGATTTGTTGTACTTTTGCGCCACCATGTATAACTCAAAAGATACGAATATTAAATAGTGGAGTTTACTGTAACTAAGAAAATGTCGATATAATTCAAACTGAAAGCGAAAACACTGAAATCGAAACTGATATATTTTATAAAAACTTAAATATACGAGTACATTAGGTTTCCATCCCTGCTAAAAAACTTAAAATATTTTACGAAGAAATCTAAGGGATGTGTGACGAACGAAATTCTTTTGAATGCTAAACAGGTTAAATTAATATTCACAGAGAGCATTCGTAAAGTACGTTCAATTGGACGTTAAATTCATTTGGCCAATGGGAAGTTATACTACCACGAAAAACTGAGAACTTGCCCTAACCTACTCGTATAACTTATCGATCAAATGACGTCAGCCCGGTTACATTATCTTGCACAACTGCTTTTCCATAGTAACAGAAAGAGGTGTAATGATGATAGTTCCAATACTGAAAGTACAGTACAGATCTTTATCCTAATGCTTTATGTAAACGCCGTCTTCCTTTATCGATCGATTGAGTGATTTGGAGCAGAGCTGTGCACTAACGAAATCGATATTTGGGTAAGAGGTATAATTATAGTGTGTAATTTGGTTCGGTCTTACAACATCTGATCGACTTGACGTTCTATCGACAAGTTGTTATTATTAGGTCAGGTCAAGATAGTTATTTTTAGAATGTCGATGTTTTGGTCTTGCCGACGAAATGTGTATAGGTCTATTTGGTTCCTTTACAGTCGGAAATTGTCCGTCTAGAATTACGTCGATGGGAACCTGATCTCTCGTTCTTGTGAAGTACCAAATGTTTTTTTTTTTTAAGTGAATATTTGCATGAGCGGTAACAGTTGCTCCTAAAGATATGGGTACGATATGTTATCAGAAGTATGAATGGTTGATCAAAGACTCATCATAACTACTCCGGCCTAAGTGCGCACAAAGCCTACTATAACTAACACATATATATATTTGATATATATATATATATATATATATATATATATATAACCTTTGTGGTATGCTTTATCTATGAATTTACGAATTCATAGATGGATTCCCAGATTGTTAGGACTAAATTATCGTGCACAACATGAAAAATGATTGTACTTTCGTCAGAATTATCGTACATCCTATTTGTAATATTTGAATTAATAAATTATATATTTACTATTTCCTTTCGTATAAATAGTATATAATGCCTTGTTAATAAGCTCTCCGTAAGGTAATTGCGCAATGATCTCTAAATTTTATGTAATGTAAGTATGACTGAAGTAACTGTGGAAATGGAAGGGAGTACTCGAACTAGGTTTGACATGTTCAAGAGAATCGGAGTCCTAAATTAAACGATGCTGCAGGTAAAAATCAAAGAAAAACCTGTGGAGAGGCGTGATGAAAATGTATTCTCAGTGGGTCCCCCCTTGTCTACAATTTGGACATCTTAGTACTCGAGTCTTTTTTAAGGGTATGTTCATAATTTCTGTCTGATTGACTGAACATATTTCTAAGATGAACGGCAGTTTCTCGCGAGAGATGTTATATTTACAGATTGCCAAAAAACATTTCAATCTGTTTTCAAGTTATTTGAAGGCAACATCCATTTCATCTGATGTTGATGTCGGACAAAGAACATTGTAGTTAGTTACAAGCAATAAAACAACTACGTTATAGGTCGGGGAAAGAGACAGTTTTGTTTTCATTCATACTATTTGTGCATCAATTACAGCTTCAGTGAAGAGAACAGAATTCTGATATCTATTCCTTCAAATGATCTGGAAGACTTCTTTTTAACGTAAAGCGCTACCAACTGTTTGCGTAAACTGTGACTGTAAAGCTATAAAATATAACTATAAACAAGGAGAAAACAAATAGAACCGCACTAAATTATAGTTCTGAAGCGTTTTTAAACACGAAAAGGTCCGAGACAGACTTCAAATGGTCATGCAAATAAAAATAACTCCATAAAGTTTAAGGCCGTCCTCTTTTGTCGCTCATTTGCAGTCGTTGAACGAGTGTGTGCGACAAATATGCGTGCAAGCTCAGGGGCTACTATTATAAGCCTCGGGTTAATTTACGTACACGTATAAACAAGGGTGACTACTAGCCGTAATTTCCAATGTGACACGCGCGTGTCAGTGCTTTGACCCGAGTTACACAAGTTACCCGTAATTTATCAAGTTCGTGGGGGTGAAATTCATTACGCATTCTTGGCTTGATTCAACCAAGTGTTGATTTTGTATCTCGAATGATATGCCTCATTTTCGATATTTGTCCATAAATGAGCTTCGAAGTAGAGTAAGAATTTACATAAATCAATTTGGTTGCTCGGAAAACTACCTGGCCTTCAAATAAATAAATAAAATATTTTGTATATTTTATTTCCTCCAGAAACTAGGATTTAAAACAAAATAAAAAGAGTAAGATCAAACTGGATCTAGCATAGTAAATTTTTTCATAAATACCTTTTCATGTCAATCCCAATTTTCAGAAGAAACACCTAGTCAAAATTAAAGATCCATCATTTTGCGCACAAAATCTATAATCACCACCACACTTTGGGAAACCAAATACTGTACTTGGAACAAAATCCATCGTGAATACACTAAACCAGTGATGCACAAACCCTGGCCCGCGGGCCAAATGTGACCCCCACGGGTCTTTTCAATTCAATGAAAAAGTTAGAATATAAAAGTACTTTTGAAAACGTTTTCTGTGAAGGGAGATGGAAAGTAAGTAGGCTAATACATTTAGTTATTTTCTTCGCTTGGTCCTCATCAAAAAAGCTTGTGCACCACTGCACTAAACAATGTCAACACTGAAAATTCACTTAGAATCACTAAAACACTCGGAACTTGCGAAATCTCTCTCTCTGGCTCAAAGTATACAAATGATACCCAAGTGACAACTTTATTTCGAAATCAAATCCAACAAATAAACTAATTCCGGTTGTGGAACTGGAATCAAATCCTTTGTCACTGAACCTTTAACTGTTATTACGTGAAAAACAGGGTACAAAATTGGAAATTAATCGTAATAAATTACTCTTGGCTGGTTCTCCCTAAAAGTACAGAAACTATCCATGACAGTTTAGTCGAGGTCCGACGAGCGAGGGAATTTTACGACATGATGCTAACTTGTTTCATTTCTTTATTTATTGGAGAACCCAGTAAAAACTGAGAATTTACCCAGGTTCTTTCGTCAGGATTGGAGGTATAGATCACGTTCCTCTTTCCCTCTACTTACACTCAAATCTTAAAACGACAGCGAGTGAACGGGACATAGACTAAACTCAAATATCTGTGACTAGGCTATCGCCCGCCACTATCAGTGCCACTCGAGATTAGGTCTGTTTTCATACGACAGTGATCACACGGTCATTTAACCTTCGCCCGATTTGAACAGAGAGACAGACACGATGAGCGTCTCATGGAACACGTGGGATGCAGTGAACATACTCGCGTATGACGGTACTCAAAAGTACATCACTTAGGCCATGGGTCGGGGAACTTTTTTGGGTATTACCCAAAAATCTATGAGTAAAATGAAATTACCCCCAGACTTCAAAGTAAACAAAAACAAGCCAATTGCTCTTAAAATTGTTGCATATGGTATAAAAAAAAAATCAAATTCAAAAAATGTTTATTGGATCCATTATTATGGAGAAATAAAAAAAAGCCACACATGCTGGCATAAGAATAGCACACAAACAAAATTAGTAAAAAGGATTGAAGAACTGAAGAATTTCATTCAAAACATCTCCACTTCAGGTTTTGGAAAAATGATGCTGTTTCATTTTTGATACAACATCAAAATCAAGACGTAAATTCGTAATATTCTAAAATTTAGAATAACGCCACATTTATGTAACAAAATAAAAATATACGAAAAAAATATCAGCACAAAGTGTCAAGCACTAAAAGCACCTCTTCGTTTCATGATACCATACACACAACTGAGGCGCTCATACCGCACGCATTACCCCCAAAATTTTTAAATTTACCCCATTTAGGGAAATTTACCCCATTTAGGGTAATTTACCCCCGTTCCCCGACCTCTGACTTAGGCCTATCTACTTCGAACCAAATAGGCTACACTTGATTTGGGACTAACGATATCCTTTTTTTCTCAGGAACTGAAATGAAACTACCTTTAAACGTTTAAAATTCTTTTTGGGAATGGTTTAGGTCTTTAGGACACACACACACAAATTGAATACCGGCTTTAATGCCATGGCTCAAAATTTCCCCTGAAAAACAACATTCCCAACAAATTCTGGTCAGTGCACTAAGATAAAGGGTTATTGATACAGTCAATAGATAAATAACACTCAATCGAACACGGCCTTTAACTAGTACGTAGAACAGTCACTGGAAGCATTCATTCATTTACTATAATTACACTGGGCAACAAAAAAAAAAATTTTCGTGTCCCAAGAATGAAAATACCTTATTCTTATAGTATTTTCTGTGCTGAATCCAAACAAGTTTGTAAAATTTCTCTATCAGGTCTGGTTTTTGTGTGACATGCAATTTAATTTTTAAAAACCCATATAGTTACATACTTATTAAAATATGATCGAAAAGACATACCCGTAGTTTAAAAAGTAGCTTGTTTTGATTTTCTGCTGTGCTTTGCCTCAGGCATGTCTCTCTTAAGAGTCCAGCAATAGTCAGCCAGCATACTGGGGCTCCATTTGCCTTGGTAACGGTTTTCCATGGCAGAAATATCCTGATGAAAACGCTCACCATGTTCGTCGCTTACCGCACCCAGGTTTTCCGGAAAAAAGTCCAAGTGAGAGTCCAAGAAATGAACCTTTAATGACATATTGCACCCCATTGCTTGGTAAGACTTAAGAAGATCTCCTACTATTTCAGGATAGTTTTCGACCTTGTGATTTCCCAAAAAATTTGTGCAGACACTTTTGAAACTCTGCCACGCAGCTTTCTCAACTTCATTCAACTCTCCTTCAAATCTCTCGTCTCTTAACAATTCTCTGATCTGAGGGCCTACAAAAATGCCTTCTTTAATCTTGGCATCACTGATACGGGGAAACTTATTTCTCAAGTATGTGAATCCTGTTTGCGCTTTATCCATCGCTTTAACATAGTTTTTCATAAGTCCAAGCTTGACATGCAAAGGAGGAAGGTACACTTTCTCAGGGTCAACAAGTGAACTATTCACAACATTTTTCTTGCCTGGAACAAGTGAGGTGCGTTTTGGCCAATCCTTCTTAACGTAGTGGTTTTGCTTGTCCCTACTGTCCCACTCACATAAAAAACAACAGTACTTGGTGTAACCTAGCTGCAACCCTAGCAAAAGTGCAATGACCTTCAGATCTCCACAGATATTCCACTTATATTTCTGATACTGAAACTTTTCTAAAAGCAACTTCATGTTGTCGTATGACTCTTTCATGTTTGCAGCATGTGCAATAGGTACAGAAGGAAATTTATTTCCGTTGTGAAGGACTGCTTTCAAGCTGATTTTGAGGAGTCAATGAACAATCGCCACTCATCCACGTTATGTTCATGACCAAGAGCCCCCATGACTGAATTAACATCTTTACAAAACACAAGTCCATCTTCATGGGAGAACCATTCTTTGAATTCATCATGGCGGCTGCGGAAAAAACAAACTTTAGTGTCACGTTGCAGTAGATTCCAACCCTTTAATCTTGAACCTAAAAGTTCAGCCTGCTTCTTAGATAATTTCAAATCACGAACTAGGTCATTTAGATCTTGTGACAGTAAATGTGGTTCATTGGAGGAACAGGTAGCCTGGAATGTTGGATCAGAAATGTCTTCATCTTTTTCCTCGTGATATGCTACAGCTACGTTTGATTCCTCATCACTTAAACTTACATGTTCAGGAGGATTTGGTACTGGAAGTTGAGCACTGTGGGGAACTGGTCTCATTGCAGACGGTAGATTAGGGTATTTCATAAGGCTCTTTGTTTTTGAAGTGATCCCCTTTGTATTTACCAGGCAGAAATAGCAGTCTGTTGTGTGATCTTTGGGTTCCCTCCAAATCATTGGAATAGCAAATGGCATGTGACGTGAACCGTTTAGCCATCTGTAAGTAGTCTTACACATGTCACACAACAAATGTGAGGGGCCCAACTCTTGTCCTGATCGCCTACTTTACATCCGAAATAAAGTTCATAGCATTTTTTACTAATGGTGTAAAGTTACGTTTCTGGGATTTTAAAGTTAGATCACCACATACATAAAAGGAATTAGGATGATTCAGACAGTTCCGCGGCATTACAAAACATCTATATGAATACAACACTGGTGTAAAATTAACAAGAAGCAACAGACACTAGCTGTTAACACTGACATTTACAAGCAGACTGACTTGGAGCTGCTCTACACACACAAACTAGGCTCATGTCTGAACAGGTACAAACATGTTTCAACCTGCACAGTCTGCTGCTCCGACCAAATTTATCCTGCCAGCATTATCAGAACTTTCTCCCCAAAGGAATAAATTGTACTAATTTTACAGAAAAATTAATACAACATATATATTAATATTAATATATTTTATTATAGTTATATTAATTAATATAATATATTATTATATTTATTATTTTTATAATGTTTTATATTATAATATTGTTATATACTTAATTATATATATTATTATTTTTTTATCCGGTGATCATGCTAAATGAGGAAAAAATGAACATAGCGTCACAAGTAAACTAAGCCTGATAGAAAAAATCTGATTTCATATTTAGATTCAGCATGAAAAAGTACACTTAGAACACCCATCAAAACCCTTGACAAAATTGTTGTTGACCAGTGTTATTTATCGGTGGTAACCTTTTCTTCCTACGAATATGTACTTAAAATCAAGGATACCTACGTCATTTAAGACCAAAAGTGGGCATAATTATTAAAACATACAAGTCGACCACACTATGCAATCTAAAGTAGTCAAAAATAATTTTTGTAAAAGAAATTTTATTTTTTATTTTATTATATACAGGGTGTCCGAGAATTATCTGTACAATTTTTGGCTGTTATTAAAAGTCAACCATGAAGTGTAGAAATTCCAGTGTTGTCCCATTTTACAGAGAATCTCTAAGTTTTTTCTGATACCAAGTTTTGACAAGTTTTTTAGAAATTCCAGTGTGTCCGAACATTATCTGTACAATTTCATCTTTTAATAAAATTCTTGATAACACGTAAAATTCTTAAACAAGATTATTTAGAATCTGTATTTTCAAGTTTCTTTTATTAAAGTAACGTTGTTACAAACATTCGATATGTGCACCATTAGTGATTCGCAAAACATCCAATCAATACTCCAAATATTGCCATGTACGCTGCAGCATATCCACATCAATTCGCTCAATAGCAGCTGTGATTCTTGCTTTTAGATCATCAATGTCTGTCACCCGCGTACATTTCTAAAAAACTTGTCAAAACGTGGTATCAGAAAAAACTTAATGAGATTCTCTGTAAAATGGGACAACACTGGAATTTCTACACTTCATGGTTGACTTTTAATAACAGCCAAAAATTGTACAGATAATTCTCGGACACCCTGTATATATAATGAATTTCACACTAAACACGTGAAAAGAATGAATGATGCAAACCCAAAAAAAAAAAAATTCCAAGGCCTTCCGTATATTCAACAGTACACTTCGTCAGGCAATGAAGGGAAAAGGCATGACCAAAATATACTACTAAAAAGAATTTAAGGGTCAAAGGAAATTTTTTGATCATTTTTGTTTAAGTATGTCTTTTTAAGCCAGATATGGTTAGAATATCCCCCTTTGGGTTGTCATTTGGACTATAGACATCACGTTATTATGGGACATGCAATCATTGCACTTATCTTTAGAAACTTTTTAAGTTAACCCAGATTTCCTTTTCATAGATTTGAAGCACGAACTTAGACTAAACTGACAAACTGCCTCGAAACCAGGGTTTCGGAGCCGGTAAAAAAACTTCTGGCTCCGACTCCGGCTCCGGAGCAGAAATTTTTTACAGTCTGGTTCCGGCTCTGGCTCTGGCTCCGGCTCTTTTATAGTAAATTCTGTTAATTATAAAATAAATATCTAGATTTATATAACTAATTGTCCAATTTAGTAATGTTTTGCTGGTTTGCTTTAGTTTTTGAACTGGCAGAAGTACTGGGTCTTGAAAGCTCAAGCATTTGCTTCTTTTCTTCCATCATTTTTGATATTTCAGGATGTAATCGACTCGAGTGTCTTTTCAAATGATATGCTCTTGAGGAGACATCAGGCTTTTTGCTTTGAGGCTTGGTAATTTTAGTTCCACACGTTGAAATATTTCCCGAAGCATCAGAAACTTCACAAATACAAACATAGTGTTTCTTATCTGAACTTTCAGTAAAATACTTGAATATATCAGACTTCTTTATTGAATCTATCCATTATGAAGGGTCATAGACTGATAATTATATTAAAGAATCAAGTACAAATTACAAAGAATCTGAAAAAAAAGAAATTTAGCAATACAAGATAATTGACCTAAAAATAAAAATAGTTCAATCCAAGTCAGAAGGACCAACCTTACTAGGTATGTATCTAGGTAGTTACCTACTTAGATAAATAGTTAGTACCTACCTACCTAAGGTCTCCACCGCCATAAAAAAAATTTTACCTATATAATTAAGTGTTGTTAAGACAAATCTTCCCAAATATTTAATGGTTAAAAAATGGAAATTTGCAGATTATTCCTGCAACTCCCACACCTCCATAAAATCCAAGAATCCTATGGTACCATTTTTCGTAATATATTACAAGAATTATAATTTGCAACTAAACCTATATTTAACAAATAACAATTTAGGTAGCAATATATCGCCCGGAGCCAGACCATGGAGCCGTATTTTCAAGGTTTCTGGCTCCAGCTCCGGCTCCAGGTAAGCAAAATTCACTGGCTCCACCGACTCCGGCTCCGAAACCCTGCTCGAAACACCCATTGTGACACCTCATGCACCATTTGCACGTGTTTTGCATGAGTGTCATTCCATGCATGCCAATTTTAGCAATAAAAGGGCTGAGCATTTTCCATTCATCATCACTTGAAATTTGAAGATGGTTCGACGACAACTCAGCATCCAAGACAGGGGAAGGGCCATTGGCTGGCTACAAGATGGACAAACTCAGAGAACTGTGGCTCAGCGTCTAAATGTAAGCCAAAGCGTTATCGACAGACTCTGGCAGAGGTTCAGGACAACTAATGCTGTTCAGAATCGCCCCCGTTCTGGAAGACCCCGATCAACAACAGCACGAGAAGACCGCTTCCTGATGATAACGGCGTTGCGACAGCGCTTTGTGACCGCACGGCATCTTCGGGATCAACTCAGAGCTGCCAGAGGCACCAACGTGTGGAACCGTGGTCAGTGGGCAGAGACAATGTTCACAGATGAGTCACGCTTCTCGCTCCAGTTCAATGATGGCCGGGCTCGTGTTTATCGTCGTCAAGGAGAGAGATCTGCTGATGTCAACGTTGCTGAACGTCTACCATTTGGAGGAGGAAGTGTGATGGTGTGGGCGGGGATATTCATGAACCACATAACCCCTCTGTACGTCGTCAACGGAAATTTGACTGGTCAGCGTTATCTCAACGAGATTGTTCAACCTCTGGTAATTCCAGGAGCTTGGTTCCAGGACGACAACGCAAGACCTCATCGTGCCAGGGTGGTGACCGACTTCCTGCAGGAGCAGAACGTTCAGCACATGGATTGGCCTGCATATTCACCCGACTTGTCACCCATTGAGCATGCGTGGGATGAACTAGGGCGGCGAGTTCGATCACATCACGTCCCTGCCGTCAACCTCCGGCAACTGGCAAGGTGTCTAAGACTGCTGGACACTTCGAAACCGTCGTCAAAGTTTTATGCAGTCACTGTAGTTTCCTTACTTCTTTTCAGAATTTAGTACAAGTCACGGTTACTGAAAATTTGTTACAATAGTACAGAGTGGTCCAAAAGTCCCTATCTATTTTGCTGAAATAATAGTATTTTAGGATAAAAGTGTAGCAACATAATTAGATGTATATTTATTTATCAAGCTTAGGTCTAAGATTCGACGTGAGCACCATCAATGTCTCTGCAAATCTCAAATCTGTCCACTGCATTGCGGAACATTCTCAAGCATCGCTGGGGTTATTTTAACGACTGCCGCGACAATGCGAGTTCGCAGATCCTACAGGTCTGTAATTCTTGTTTTGTAAACCTCAGACTTTATAAAGCCCCACGCAAAGAAGTCTAATGATAATGTTAAATCCGGAAATCATGCTGCCCAGGGCCTGTTTCCACCAGTTCCAATCCAGCGATTTGGTAAGAGCTCATCAAGGTACGCGCGAACGAGGTTTGCATAATGATATGGAGCTCCATCTTGTTGAAAGACAACAGTGTCGAGAATGCCATCTGAACGAAGCTGGGGTTCAAGAAACTGTTGAAGCATGTCAAGATAAATTGGCCCTGTTACCGTAGCTTCTGCAAAGAAAAAAGGTCTGTAAATCTTCATTCTTGTCATACCCAACCAAACATTAACTTAAGGAGAATTTCTCTCCCATTCGTAGAACTAGATTGATTTTTCACTAGCCCAGCTACGATAATTACGTCTATTAACCTTTCCGCATGCGTGGAATGTCGCCTCATCACTGAAAAGAATGTGGTTTAATAAGTTTTCGGTATGAATTTTTTCAATAAATTCTGTGCATATGGCGGCTCGTCTTCGATACCTCTTCGTGTAACTCATGTAGCATTTGAATATGGTAACTTTTCTTTTTTTAATGTTTAATCCTCCGAACAATCGTTTTTGGTATGCTCAGTCTATGTGATGCTGTGCGAGTTGATATTCTAGGATTTGTTTCAAAGGCAGCTCTTACCAATTCGATCATCTTGAGAAGTACTGGACGTCCAGATCTTGCTTCATCATGAACAGATCCTGTTCTTATAAATTTATTGACCAGCTCGCGAATTGCTTTGTCTTTAGGTCCCGGTTTGTGAAATTCTTTCAAATTTTTCTCGAATTTCTTTGCACTTCTTCCCTTAGATATCTAGTGTTACTACCACCACACGTTCTTGTACATCTATCATCATCTATGGCCTGTAGAAAATAAAACATATGATTTCAACAAATAGATAGGGACTTTGGAACACCCTGTATATTGCGAGTGAAAAATACGAAGGAACTAAGCCCCACATAAAAGTGCATCTGGCTAAGTCGTTCCATAGGATGTCCATGAAGTCTCTTTGCATGGAAAACAAGGGCAACATACAGATATGCTGTAATGTCACTGCAAAGGGACTTTGTGACCACTCTGTAGAATTTAAGTGAAGTCTAAAATAGTCGTATTGAGGTGAACCTCATTATTTTGAAGAAACAAAATGAGAGGAAAATACAATTATCCGCAATACAAAATTATAGGATTTGAAGTATTGACACTTCCCCAGAAATCTAATCAGTTGCAGACATGTTCAGATGTAACAAGTTCGACTTTTTTTTTTATGTATACAGACATCATTACATTCAAATTAGGACCTGTCAATGATTTATAAATATTGTATTATCCTCGCTTTTGTGTTATTCATTTTATTTTTATCCGCTTTTGTTACTGGTTCTATTTGGTATAAATCTAAGCGCATAAATTTGGGAATATTCTTTTAAGTAAATGAAGAAATCACTAAAAGGAAATAAGATTTACGAAAGACAAGTTTAAAGAAAAAAAAAAAGTTTGTTTATCCTTAAAATGAAACTTTGTGACAAAAAAAAAAAGTGTTTTTTTTCTATCGTACATTTTATAACGATCATGAAATCCAAGCAACTAAAAGTGGATGAATTTTTTACTGAAAGTGGATTGAATTACCTTATTGAAATGCTTCAGACAAAGTGTTAAAAAATTTTAATGTGAATTTTAAATACATATATTGGTTATCGGCCAATATTTTAATACTGATAAAAATACTGATTAATTAACTGAAAACAATGATATTATATACATACTTCCTGATACTGATTAATAGGTACAGACCTTCCCTTATATATATATATATATATATATATACACACACTGCGTTCGATAAGTCTCTCCGCAGTCAACCAACACTTTAAAAAAAGTGTTTGACAACAAGTGTAGACGAGTGTAGACTGCAAAATGGCGAGAAACACTTTCAACACATACTGTAAAATCAAAAGGTTATGTAATAAAATCACTAAATCGTGTTTGAATGAAAACATTGTACTTTTTCAATTTCCTGTGTGTTTAACATAGCACTGCGGAGAGACTTTTCGAACGCACTGTGTATGTGTGTGTGTGTGTATATATATATATATATATATATCACTATTTCGAGTTTTATTTTGCTTCGTGGTTATTTTCATCATATATATGTACACTGCATACGTACGTACGCGTGTGTGTGTGTGTCAAAATCTGTTTTATTTATTTTACTTCGTGCAACAAAAATTTCGTTTTAATAGAAAATAAATTGTTTCAATAAATTATTTGTGATACGTTGTAAAAACCAACGAATTTTGTATATGCATAGTTTAAATATATAAAATATAATTATCTTTACAAATTCTATTGAAACTGAATTGAATTTGTAAAGATAATTTATGGGCACTATTAGATTTTCTTCTAATTAAACTCAGACCTATAGGGTACAGCATAGGCTTAATAATTATTTTCAGCTCCTTTTACACCTTTCAAATGTTTCGTACGATATATACTTCATTTCATGAAGATCAAGCTTGTCGCCCCTCTTCTCAATTCAAATACATATAGAAATACTGTATATAGCCAGTAAAATGTTATAATGTTTCAAACCAACAAAGACCCTAGGATCCACTCACGGCTGGTCTACCTAACGGTGTTTGTAATTGTGGATTGCGCATGTCCTCCGTGGTGGCGGAGGAGACCTACAATTTTACGTGAGTTCCAAACCACAAAAACCTTAATTTTACTGCCTTAAACTATACCCAATCTATCAACATATGCATCTAATCTATTTTTAAACATATTTATAGACGTACTACTAATTATTTCTACCGGCAAACTATTCCAGCTATGCGTAAAAAAGTTTTTTGCCAACTGCCGTCTCGAACCTTCTACTAGTCAACTTACACCCGTTATTTCTAGTTCTACTATATTATGCTATTTCGAAAAAGCTCTCTCTATTTACGTTATCGAACCCATTCATAATTTAAAAACCTGGATTAGATCACCCCTTTAGCCTCCTCGTCTCGAGTGTAGTCGGTTTTAATTCCTTAAACCTATCCTCGTAGGACTGACCTAAGGCGACACAATCATCTTAGTTGACTCGTCTTTGAAATCGTTCGATTTTGTCTACAGTATATCCTTGCGCATATACGGATTCCAAAATTGGATTGCGTACTCCAAATGATTTATTAAGAGGAACAATAATATCGCTCGATTTGTATTAAAAATTCCTAGCTAAAAAACCTAGCACTTTGTTTGCCTTATTGACCGCTGATGTACTTTGTTTCGCTACTTTCAAATAACCAGTGACTATAACTCTTAAATCTTTTTCCTGTTCTACGCTTGCCAACTCCTTCCTTGACATACTGTACGCAAAATTACCGTTACGTGAACCTATATGTAAAATTTTGCACTTATCGACGTTAAATCTCATTTGCCATGTGACGGACCAATCAACAATTTTATTCAGATCTTCCTAAATTTTATCTATCTTCGTCATTTATCGCCCTACCACCCAACTTCGTGTCATCCGCAAACTTTGAAACTGTACTGACTAGGCCGACATCTAAATAGTTAATATATAAAAAAAAGCAAGGGGCCCAATACAGAACCCTGAGGAACGCCGCTCGCTACATTAGCCCAGGACGACCCCGCTCCATCAACGACCACCCTCCGTTTCCTACCTCGCAACCACTCTTCTATCCAATTTATTACTACACCCCTGATTCCATGAGCCTTAGTTTTTTCAAAGTCTTTTGTGCGGTACGGTGTCAAACGCTTTTTGAAAGTCTAAATACACAACATCTACCACCCGATGACTTCGTAAACTTCAACCACGCTTTGGAAAAATTCTAAAAGATTAGTTAAGCAAGATTTGTTTCTCCTAAAACCGTGCTGCGTATTTCTAATCAAGTTGTGTAATTCTAAGTGTTCGACTATACGATCCCTAATTATCGATTCCAGTAGTTTACCTACAACAGGTGTTAAACTGATTGGCCTATAATTTCCCGCCACACCTTTGTTGCCTTTCTTAAAAATAGGCGTTACATTTGCCAACTTGAAATTATCTGGTGTGCACCTCTCAGAAATAGACGCATTAAAAATCTTTGTTAACAGCACAACAACGCCGTTTTAATTATTTTAGTTGTACGGAATATATGGAATCCGGCCCCGGTGATTTAAGCATTTTCATTTTGCAAATACTGTATAGTACAGTACCTCTCTTTCACTCACCACAATATTATCTAAAGTATTACTATTATTATCAAAAGGTGTTATGTCTATGACCGTAGGGATAGTACATAGTACTGTGAGGTATTGAAAAACTCATGATCTTCACTTGCCCCACAAACACCTTTAAATGGGAGACCCATAATGGGTGCACACATATTTCTACGTTACTGTACAGTCTTTACAGCCACACCTACACTTTTCCTCATAAATGTAATGTATATGGTTGTAAATTTTGACTTGGTCCGCAATCGATATGGACCGTGACTTGATGGATACCGTAATAAAACTGACTGGATTCTTTGGATCTGATATATTTGCATGTCCGTTATAAATAGATATAGATTGTACATATTTGTGGATAGTAGTCTATTATGACTTGATCCTCTGGATCCAGAGATTCTATCTTTAGTTTTAAATCGATAATTAATTAGTTTTAAATTGATAAATATTAAGTTTCGTAAAAATTGGTTGTTGCCAATTTACCAGCAGTTTTTACATAAATTTCTTATGTTCTTGTGGTTCGGAACCCACGTAAAATTGTAGGTCCCCTCCGCCACCACGGAGGACATACACAGTACACGATTACGAACAGAGTTACTGTAGGTAGACCAGCCATGAGTGGATCCCAGGGCTGGATTAAGACCTTTAGAGGCCCTAAGCACTTAAAAGATTTTGGTGCCCCATATATATGTAATTCAAAATATAAACAAAAATAAACCATAAAATAAAATTTTATTTTTTGAAATGAAACAAAACTTACAGTAAGATGGAAAATGATGTTTATTTTTGTATACTTCCACTTCATTTATATTTGAAAAGTTTTCTCCTACTTTTTTTAATGCAAAGTCTTTGATCAGATCCTCAAAACTAATCTTACGTAACACATCTGCTTCTATACTTAGTAGAGATAAAGCATCCAGCCTGCCTTGTTGCATAGTTGTTCTGTTGGTATTTTTAATATACTTCAACTGAGAAAATGAACGCTCAGCTGAGCAATTTGTGACCATTAATGTTAAAAATATACGAAAGGCAATTTCTACATTTGGGAAGGCACACTCAATATTGTCTTCTACAATTATTTTATAAAGTTCAGCATGACAATCTTGTTTTTTACATTTACTATAGCACACGAAAATATTTAATCTATATGTATTTTTAATATGGCGCTCAAAGATTTGATATAAACAAAATAATAAACGCAAAGCGTAAAGTGTGTGATTACAACGAAATATATTTATTCTCTCAAAAGGGTTGTTGTTCACTACAAATTCAAACAATGAAAAAAAATAAATACTATATATGAATATATATAATTCAGTTTTCAACAGCTTATAGGCTATAAGCCGCGATTATAATAGTATAATAAATCCATGGTAAATCCGACAATGGAAAATTTCTGTGGTGCCCCCCTTCCCTTGATGCCCTAAGCACGGGCTTATTTTGCTTAATGGTTAATCCGGCCCTGGTGGATCCTAGGGTCTTTGTTGGTCTGAAACATTATAACATTATAATGCATTGAAAAAATCGCTTGGGATTTTCTTTGCCGTCACGAGCTATGAAAATTTCAAAATCGCGCTTGAACTTTTTTATTATGCTTTTCGCTTCACGCCTTAAAGATATATAGTTTCGTAACCACAAATTGTCTTTATCGCACTTATGTAGCTTATAAGCCCTATCTCTACTCTTTATATCATCTCCTACTCTAGAAGCAAACCACAAGGGCGTTATTTACTTTCGCACGCTTATCTTGTATAGTACACATTCCTCATTTATAGTCCTAAACACTGTTTCAAACGATTCCCACATTATTTTTGCGTTGGAGGTCCCCATTACGTTTTCCCATTCGACGCGTCACAATTAATTTCTAAATTTACAAAAGTTTGCGCGCTGGAAGTCAGGAATTTTAATCGAGTTAGCTAGTTTCGAGTAGCTGACCTCGGTAAAGTTACAGAAACTGTCTTATAGCGTTTGCTCCAAAATTTAATTTATGAGCCAAAATGTGTATTCTCTAAATGTTATAAAAACAGAAAAATATCTAGCATGCGTGTAAAAATTTTTATTTTGATATTAATTAATGTTAGGCCGAGACCACCAGTCAATTTTCTCTGCGGTCTGCATAGGTGCTTCTGTACAGTAATTGGGTTGTAGTGTTCGCGCCAAAATTTAACTTGTATGTTAAAATGCGTTAGTTTTATATCGTTTCGCCGGGACTAAATGAAAGAAACATCTTTTTGCTTCTATAAGAGTCACGGTGAGGTTAGGTTAGGTTAGGTTAGTTCAACTCAGGCAGATTCATAGAGCCTTAAAAAAACTTAGCGCAATCGAAAGGTACGGTTTGGCCCACAAAATATTATCGAAAAAGAACACATTTTGGCTCATAAATTAAATTTTGGTGCAAACGCTGTAAGACAGTTTCTGTAACTCTACCAACGTCTGCTACCACCAGTGATATAGTCGAAACCACCATGGCCGAGACCTAATCACCCGAGACCGAGATCAGAAAAAACGTTCGGTCTCGAGACACCGAGATCATATACAATTTTTGCACGTACTATTCACTATTGTGTAATGTCTAATTCGTAAGCTCTGTATTTCACATTCAGGAATAAAGATTCTAAAGAGGTTATCGAGTGACAATTGCAAAATTTACTCTTAATTTATTCGCAAATTCACAGTTTGTGAAATTTTTCAGCAATTAACCACCTACTTAAAACAAGATAAGTATTCGTTGCACTTGAGGAACATCACAGTGATGTAGTCGAGACCACCATGACCGAGACCAGAAAAAAGTTCTCGAGACCGGTTTCGGGTCCTACATCACTGGCTACCACACTTCCCACCATTGGAATGTTTTCGTAATGCGGTTGACATTACTTTATTGAAATAAACTTAAATCACAATTTTTTATCTACCAGCTAAAAAAGAAAAACTTTTTATTTTCATTCTTTCGAGATGTCAAGAGTTTGTCTATATTTTAAAGTAAATCCTATTTAATCAGAGTACGAGTTTATTCCCAACGGGTCAATATAAAACTGTCGGCGATCCGGATCCGGACAGGAGCCCGCCTATTGTTGACCTCCCTGCCCAAGATAGCGATATTGAAAATCTCAATATCATAATACGCTATATTACAATACTTATTGGTATATAACTCAAATTAAACTAGTAAATTACCCTCAACCATCATCAACTCGTTAATATATTTTTTAGGAAGGAAGGAGGGGCCAAGGGCGAAGGCCCGCAAAATCGTCCCCCACCCCAAGAAGAAGAGGAACCAAAGTCAAGGGCCAAGGTTTTCGAGATGCCTGGACACCATTTGAAAAATTGGAGGTGGCGTCTCGGTGGTGTCGTGGTTAGCGTCGCTGACTACGAATTCATCGGCCCCGGGTTCGAGACCCATGACGGCAGTCAGTCGGCGCGCAGCAAAACCCAGCTGTTCATCCTCCCACACAATAAAGAAAGTGGTTGGTAGATAAATGGGTACCCTGGGTACCCTAGTGGTTAAGACGCTGGGCTGGGGGGGGGGGGGGCGTGGTTCGGATTCCACGTTAAACTGTAGGTCTAAGGTGGAGTGAAAAGCTTGACCTTCGTCAGAATGAACAATTCGGGCGGAAGCTAACAAAGGTTAAAAGTCATAGACAGGGGGAAAGATGGATTGAGGAAAGTTGTTCCAGAGATGACTGGTTGAACAAATGAAAGATTGAGAATACCCTAATATACATCCAAAGAAGGTTTTTGTGCATTATTTGATCCCTTTCGGGTTTGTATTTATTAAACACTTAATTAAATCATTTTAATATAATTTTAGAGGTTTTGATAAAGTATATTAAAGATTAATTACAATAAAGTAATGTTAATATTTAACAGTAAGAGTTACGGTAATATGATGTTAAAACATGGGAAAAAGTATTTTGTTTCATCACTTTTAGGTTTATATATATATATATATATATATATCAAATAAAATTACTTTTGGGCAACATTTTCCGAAAAAAGAAATGGAGGGTCTTTCTTTAGTTTAAAAAAACGAACCTCGAAAAAGTGTGTGTGTGTGTGTGTGTGTGTGTGTGTGTGTGTGTGTGTGTGTGTGTGTGTGTTCTTTAATTGTTTCCCTGATGCAATTTTAAGACTAGTTTCTTCTGCCTGAAACTTTTTCTTGTTAAATGAAAGAAAAAAGCAAGTTCAAAAGACTTTCAAAATCTAATGTCAAAAGACGGGCAAAGTTGCCGTCAAAAGTAAAAACATTTCCTTTCTGGAATGAAAAACAGGTATTATAAGATTAAAAGATTAATATTTCAATTCAAGAGTCCTAACCACACCCACACGCTTGTGTGTGTGTGTGTGGTGTTGTGTGTGTGTGTGTGTGAAGGAAACTTGGGATGAAAAGGAATGCATCGTTGGACTGCGGATTCAAGAGCCAAAACCATTCCTAGCATGAAGGGACTCATTGCGTTGCGTGCATCCCTCCAAGAATTCATCTACTTTAAGAAGTGAATGCCGAGGAGTATTGAACCTCACGCCCAACCCCCAACTCCTGCATAACTCCAGCAACAGACCCCTCATACTCCATAAAAATAAAAAATAGGGGGATTAAGAGTAGACTGCAGTATAAAAAAAGGTACCACCTTCTCACTGTTTGCGTGAACAGACTTTAAAAAAGTGTACGAGTATATAATAATATATAAACCTGGTAAAAGTTCCGTGTCTCAGTCTCTCTTCACACAAAGATCAAGCTAGTGGCCCCACCTCTAGGCCTGGCGTGATGGAGGAGCGAGTTGCTTTTTTGCTATATCAATCGCACATAGCCAGGCACACCCAGCTCATATGGTACCGTCCTGTGCCAGACATCTAGCCTTCTTCTAACGATTTTTAACTTAACTTTGTGACGTTCCTGAGATCCTTTGAGAGCTGGTTTAAAAAATCTTGGCCCCATGACAACCAAACTATTTTCCTTCAGTGTCAAGGGTGTCCCTTGTCGGGCCTTTAGTTTGGGAACTCAACACATTCTACCTTTCCTATTTTCCAGTGTTGTTTGGGTGTCTTTTTTTAGGCAGGACGGAGAGGACAAGGGCGAATGCCCACAAAAAAGCCGCCCCACCCCGATAGAGGAAGAAGAAAGCAAAAATCAAGGTCCAAGGTTTTCGAGATGCCTGGACACTGCGTTTGAAAGATTGGAGGTTATAAACCGGGGGAAAGATGGATTGAGGAAGATTGCTACAGAGCTGACCGGTTGAGTAGATGAAAGACTGAAAATACCGATTAACACTTGCGATACAGAGTCGAAGAAAAAAGGAATGAGAGTGTCGAAAGTCTGGTACTGCGTGATCTCCTTAAAGGAGGAGAGATGCAGTTAGAGAGTTCAGAAGAGCAGTGTCCGTTATAGTAGCGATAGTAAAAAGAGAGAGTGAGGCAACATTGCGGCGGAGAGAGAGAGGGATTGCAGGCAGTCAGTAAGAGGCGGGAAATTGATGAGACGAAAAGCCTTCGATTACACCCAATCAAGTAGAGCTGTGTGGGTTGAGCCACACGAGAAACGTTCTCCATACAGGGGCGAACAAAAGACCCGTACAGAGACCGCAACTAAGTGGGGGTGAAGAAACTGCGGAAGCAGTACAGCACACCTAACCTTTTAGAAGCTATTCTAGAAAGAGTAAAAGGTGACCTTTCCAGGAAAGATCACGAGAAAAGGAAATGATAAGAACGTTAAGAGAAGATGAGAAGAGGAGGATCGAGTGAGATAAAGAAGCAAATAAAAGGGCTAAGAAAGCAGTGGCTCAGGCAAAGCAGCAGCAGGCTGGCAGAACATTTATGATGAGTTGGAGGCCAGAAGAGGATCTATAGCATAGCGAAGGCAAGAAATAAAGCCACAAAGGATGTAACACATATAAGCAAGTCAGGAATGAAGACGGTGAAGTACTGGTGAAGGAAGAGGAAATAAAGAAGAGAGGTGTGTTATTTCCAAAACCTCCTAAATGTAGAAAATGAAAGAAGGATTTTTGAGGATGGCGTGGAAAATCTAGGTATAACCTTTGGTTAGCTTCCGCCCGAATTGTTCATTCTGACGAAGGTCAAGCTTCTCACTCCACCTTAGACCTACAGTTTAACGTGGAATCCGAACCACGCCCCCCCCCCAGCGTCTTAACCACTAGGGTACCCAGGGTACCCATTTATCTACCAACCACTTTCTTTATTGTGTGGGAGGATGAACAGCTGGGTTTTGCTGCGCGCCGACTGCCGTCATCAGGTCTCAAACCCGGGGCCGATAGATTCGTAGTTAGCGACGCTAACCACTACACCACCGAGGCGCATCTAACCACTACACCACCGACAGAGAAGAGGTAAGGATGGCTTTAACAAAAATGAAGAATGGAAAGCGGGAGGACCAGACGAGATACAATCAGAAGTATGGAAGTCGTTGGGGGTAAGAAGGACTGGATATAATGTGGAGGATAATGACTACAGTTTTTGAGACTGAGAGGATACCAAAGGAATGGAGGGAAAGTATATTGGTACCAATTTACAATCAGACACATCCAAGAGAGTAAAAATTACAGAGGAATAAAGCTTATAGCTCATACCATGAAGATCTGGAAAGAATTGTGGAAGCGAGACAGAGAGGAAGTAGCGATCTCTGATGAGCAGTTTGATTTTATGCCAGGAAGAGGAACAACGGATGCAATATTTGCACTTCGACAATTATTAGAAAGGTACGGAGAAGGAAGAAAAGAGTTACATCTAGTGTTTGTAGACCTAAAAAAAGCGTATGATAGAGTACCAAGGCAGGAAGTGTGGAGATGTTTAAGAGACAGGCGGGTACCTGAGAAGTATGTCAGACTGATCCAAGATATGTATGAGGGAGCTATTACGAGGGTGCGAAGTAGTATGGGGAGAGCGAGAAATTTGAGGTACGAGTTGGTCTACATCAGGGATCAAGCTGAGTCCGCCGATTTTTGATATTGTGATTGATGTGATCAGCAAAGACGTGATAGGAGGAGGCTCCATGGACCATGATGTTTGCTGATACATCGTGTTATGCTCAGAAACAAGAGGGGAGTGCGAGAGAAATTAGAGGTGGAGAGTAGCTCTGGAAACTAGAGGACTAAAAATAAGCAGAGAAAAGACTGAGTATATGAAATATGCACCTGGAGACGAACAAATAAGAAGTGTCATGGTCCAGCAATTTATTAAAGAAAGTTAAAAGTTTCAAGTATCTGGGATCAATCATAGAGGGAAGGGAGACTTGGAGGAGAAATAAACAGAATTCAAGCTGGCTGGAAAAACTGGAGAGAGGTATCGGGAGTATTATGTGATAAGAAGGTGAATGAGAGGATGAAGGGAAAACTGTTCAAGACAGTAGTAAGACCAGCACTACTATATGGGGCAAAACATGGCCGATGAAAAGCCTGGAAAAGAAAATGGAAGTGGCAGAAATAAAGATGCTCCGATGGATGTGTGGAGTGACTAGGAGAGATAGAGTGAGGAATGATTTAATAAGAGGAACAACAAAAGTAACGGAAATCTCCAAAAAGGCACAGGAAAGGAGATTGAGATGGTATGGGCATGTCCAGAGAAGGGAGTAGTATGTGGGACGACGGATGCTAAGGATGGAAATTCCAGGCACGAGAAGAGGTAGACCTAAGATGAGGTGGCGGGATAGACTGAAGAAAGATACGAGTGAAAAGGGACTGGAGGAAGAGGTGGCTCAAGAGAAGCGAATGGAGAGAAGGATCTGCAACAGCGACCCCACATAGAAATGGGCTAATAAGGCTGCGGAAGAAGTTAAGAGAAGAGGAAAGATCGAGTTGTGTTGTTGAAGGTCAGGGAATAATCGTATGGAAGATTGTCACAAGTAGACAGATGAAGGAAACGAGTTTTTGAGGTACTGAAAGCCACAAGGTTTTCTGTCCCAATCAGAAATAGTAAAGATCAGCGGTCAAGTGCATCATAGCAGTCCCACGCGAAGTATGGAGTGACTGTTGAGAGGGACACTTTGTGAAGCGGGTGGAGAAATGAGTGGAATCATCGGTATAAGAGTGGATAGGACAGGAAGTGCAACTTAATAGATCATTGATAAAACAAAAAGAGCGAGTAAGAGGTCAGAGCCCCGAGGAACACCACTATTAATAGCTTTAGGAGAAAAACAGTGGCCATCTACAACCGCAGCTATAGATCGGTCAGAAAGGAAATCAGAGATGAAGGGACAGATAGAAGGATAGAAACCGGAGGAGGGCAGTTTTGAAATTAAGGATTTGTGCCAGACTATCAAAAGCTTTTGATATGTCTAGCACAAGAGCAAAAGTTTCACCGAAATCCCGAAAGGAGGATGACAAAGTAGAGAAATGTGCAAGAAGATTGCCAGTAGAGCGTCCCTTGCGGAATCCATACTAACGATTTGAAAGAAGATTGTGAGAAGAAGTGTTTTAAGAATCTTCCTATAAAGATAGATTCAAAAACTTCAGAAAAGCAAGAAATCAAAGCAATTGGACGATAGTTGGAAGGTTGAGAGCAGTCACCCTTCTTTGGGGGGGCTGAATGAAAGCGAACTTCAGCAGGAAGGAAAAGTACCAGATGAAAGACAAGAGTTTGCCTAGGCAGGGTATCAGGACAGAAGCACAGTTCTTGAGAACAGAAGGGGCACCATTAGGACTATACGCCTTCCAAGAGTCGAACCCAGATAGGGCAGAAAAAATTGGTTAGTTTTGAGGTTAGGTACCAGTTTTTCGATCATTTCCATATGTAAATTATGGTGCATGTCGAATACAGATTTAATGTACGTAGTCTTTCACGGTGGTTAAGTTCTTTGCAGCCATCAATGTTTGCTATGAAATTCCTTTGTACTTCGTTTATTAACTACTACTTTCTTGTATTGGGACGTCAAGACTCAGCAGTATTAAAGTTTTGGTATCATCAGTGTTTTCAGCATGGGAATCATTACCTTCTCGTCCCTCCTTTTGAAGGTTCTCAGTAGCTGTCCCGTAACTCTTTTTGCTTTGTTTATCGCTATCTGATTGTTTCAAATTTTGCATCATTGGTCATTATTTACCCCTAAATTTTTCGCTTTCGTGCTTCTCTGAATTTCTGTTTATCTGGAGCACAATATGCTAAGTTTTTTATTTTCTTCCCTATCTGAAGAGCTGAAATTTCTTGGTGTTAAAATTCTTGTTAATGTCTTCTGACCATTTGTATATTCTGTTTGTGTCCCTCTGTAGGGCTTCTACCTCTTCCGCATTGCCGATTTTTCGGTTGATCTTTGTATAGTCAGCAAAGGATGTCACTATACTGTTGTTGTCGTTTACTTGATTGTCTAGGTCTGTCAGCATGCTAATGAATAGGAATGGGGTGCGTACTTCCGATTCTGATGATGATGATATATTATTGATATAACCTTGCATTTTTTGCGGCTTTAGATTCATTTACCCACTTTGCCTGTTATTCCCACGTGTTTCATTTTAGGGGCTATTCTGTCGTGATCACACTTATCGAATGCTTTTGCAAAATCCGTGTATCCAGTATTACATCGTAGTTATCATTGCTCTCAAATGTACTGCTGTGTCCCTATTTGGAGTACTGAAAACTGATTCATATTGAGTTCTCAATATTTCTTTTAGATCATCGGTTAGCTCATTATTTTCTTTTCTTAAGGCTGCAATAGTGCGATAAGATGCGACAGTGTTCCGCATTTGGTTTTTCTTTACGCGAAGCTATAGAAATATTTTGGGTTATCTTTTATTGTTTCCACCGCATCTCCCTCTTTGCTCTGAATGGCTTTTAATTAGAACTTGTATTTACCTGTCTGTACTTCCCAATTTTACTTGTATCTCGTTTTTAGTGTTGTTGTCTGTTGAATTAACTTTGTGGCTCCTCTCCTTCTCTTGCGGAAGTGTTCGCTTTTGCCTCTCGAAATAGTTCCCCTTTTCCTCTGCTGTACTTTCGGAACATACTGTATTTTTCTAAGATTCAGTCTTTTTTTCCCAAGGTTATTAGTATTTCTTCGGCTGTTTTATCCTCTGAGACTGTTGTGCCATATGGGATCCGATTTCTTCCCATTTTATAATCTTAGATTTTAAATTAAAAATCTCAAATTTGCTTCTTTCTTCAGTACGAGTATTTTCTTTTAGTGTTCTCGCCATATAGTATTAGCGGATACTTCGAAAATGTTGTAGTCCGAGATATTTGTTGGTGTTATTTTCATATCATTAATTAAGTTGGTTTATTCGTGAAAACCAGATTCAAGCAGTTATTTTTTCTGGTGTTATCTGTTATCTCCTGTATTAACATAAATTCATTTGTTAGAGTTATCAGCATTTTTGCTCGCTCCTGGTCTTCTCTTGTGTTCCCTTGTCCTGGTGTATATGAACATTTCTTCCCATTCTTTTGTATTTTATAAATAGGACATTAAAATTACCGCAGAATATTATATTCCGGGATTAGGTGTTTAAGGGCTTTATTAAGTTTTTGACGTCGGCAAAGGCTTCAGAGAATTTTACAATTGAAGTGTTCGGAGGTCTATAGATGACTATTAGTATCACGTTAAATTTTTCAATTTTTACTGTTAAGAGCTCCACGTAGTGATTTGATTTACTTATTACCGTCTGTCATTTGGCTCTCACGTATGCATACAACAGATCCACCTTTTCGTCTTTGTTCTGTCAGCTCGTAGTATGTTGTAACCATCAATTTTCATTTCTTTGTTATCTGCAGTATTCGCAGTTTTCACAATATCCTTGGCTGTCTTTAAGATGCGTTTCTGCGAAGCATGCGATGTCAGTCCTTGTTTCTTCCACATCTTGCAGGTACGAAACTTTGTTTATCGTGTGGTTCGGTCTTAACCCTTGAATATTTGCCAGGACTATATTTAGGTTTCCCGTTGTCTTTCGAGTACTCCAAATTCAATATTTTGTATTCCTATGGTCCTCTAAGGAAGCTCCGTTTCCGGTTACCTGTTATGGTATATATCACGGACGTTCTGCAGAAATGACACCAAGAAAAAGTTCGTTGCCCCCACAAACAGGGGCCATATCCAAGAGGACTTGCAATGAAATTTCTTTTAACCACTAACTGGAATTGCCTGCCTAAAAGTTCGAAAATTATGCCTTCGCATAATCAGGAAAAGGTTCTTCGTCTCGAATTCTTCTGCAGGAGAGTATCCGCAAAGACCGACACACAAACGAAAGGGACAAGGTTATTCATTGCGGAACGCCACACATTTTCAGTACATCGTCCCCCTGAATTACTCTGAATGGGAAGTGCACTCTGCTTGTACGGTAGTGCGCGCACCACATTGTCATCAATCTTTAACCGCGGACCAACAAAGCGTAGACAAAATATAGATAGATAGAATAACCTTTATTAATAATGAAATAAATAAATTTTCAATTTACAATGACATGAATAATTGTGAAGCTCGACTATTTATTTTATTTAATTTGGCCCTTAAGCTTTAGTCTTTACTGGGCTCTTATTAAAAATAAGCAGCTAGTTATTAATTATTAGTAAATAAGTATTATTAATAGTTAAAACATGTATTACAATATTAATGGACAATATTAAACAATATTAGTGGACATTAATCCTAGATTTTTGTTAGTATGCCATGAGATGAAAATCTAAATTGAGATATAACAAGCTTTGATCTATTTCTGGTCTTATACGAGAGGATTTCTTGACGAGTTACAAAATATCTATTTACCCATTGCAAATTAATGATTTTCTTACACTCGTAAATAAAAATAAAATGTGCCAGTTTGGTTATATCGTTGAGCTTTAGTAGGTTTCGCTCTTTAAATAATGCACTAGAGTGATCAAGGAAATCAGCATCAGATAACCTTTTTGCTCGTTTTTGGATGACAAAGATACCATTTAATGCGTTGTTAGCGGACTTTCCCCAAACAAGGGTGCAGTATGTTATATAATATATAAGGAAGAACAAGAGTATGATAGAGAGTCAATAAAACTTGTTTGGGGACTACATTTCTAAGTTTCAACATTATAGCAACGCTCCTTGAAATCTTTTTCGCGATATAATTTACATGATCACTCCATTGCAAATTCTTATCTGGCATTACACCAAGAAATTTTGTTAAGTACACTCCTTTATGGCGATTTCATTAGCATTAAGTTCATCAAGATATACATTTCTTTTATTAATAAAAATCATGAAATTTGTTTTACTGGTATTTAGGAAGAGTTTATTGGTGGTCAACCATTTCATTACACTGATGAATTCTGAATGAAATATATTCTTAGCTGTATTAACATCTTTGCAAGAAAAAGAGAGAGTTGTATCATCTGCAAACATTATGAAGTTCAGTATATCAGATGAACGTGGAAGGTCATTTATATATAATAAAAATAACAGTGGACCCAGAACTGAGCCCTGTGGCACACCATGTTTGACAAGCGCTTTAGTTGAGCAAACTTTATTTACTGATACAAAATGATATCTATTGGACAAATAACTTAAACCAATCACTGATTGCTCCTCTAAAGCCTAACAATATAATTTATTAAGTAGAATATTATGGTCTATTACATCAAACGCCTTACTCAAATCCATAAATATTGATATTATTTCTTTGTTCTCCTTACCTATATTTACATTTCCCGTAAGATTTGAAATAGCCATTTCCGTTGTTTTATTATTACGGAAGCCATATTGATTTGAAGATAATAAATCGCAGGATTCTAAATTTCGTTGCATTCTACTTTTTACAATTTTTTCAAAAACTTTGCTGAACACAGATAATGAACACACCGGCCTGTAATTTATTGCTAGTGTAGGATCACCCCCTTTAAAAAGGGGTGTTATACAACCAGTTTTTAGCATTGATGGGAATATTCCTTTGGAAATACTTTGATAATTTTCGCCAAAGTTACATATTTTTAAAGCTTTATATTTAGTTTCGTAAGTAACGAATTACTTTGGTTTTGAAATGTATGTTAGGTAAAGGCCTTATTTTTTGTTAAGGAATGTATCAGACTACTTTTACAGATTTGTGTACCAACGAGACCCGAACACTATTGTGGTTTTGGTGATTTAAAAATTTAGTTTTCACAGGTTTACCAACCAAACGACTCATTTCTTCCTTGGTCCCAGAAAAAAAAAATTCTCCTCCATTAAATTTCCTTCTCGATCGATACTGATTACGACTTGCTAAATTTCTCGAAATTTTTCTCAACCAAAATGTTTGCAGCTTCACAAACATAGATTAACAAGCCAAATTATCAGATCTAACCTAACGTCGAATGATGATAAAAATTATCTTACCTTAACCTAACCTTTATTTTCAGCTATTAATTATTTACGTTTGAAAATTTCATACGAAATCTGAACAATTTTTAGCGACACCATTTCGAAGATTCTCTTTGTCTATTTAATTTTCGATCGAGAGTGCCAACAGCCCGTAAATCACAAAGGAAAATAGCCTCTATCCTAACCCACCCCAACTCTTCGAATGCTTTCCAATTCAGATATGAATTTCAAAAGAAACGTTTATGTAAAAAAAATTCAAGGTTTGAAAATGGTAAACAAGTTCTAAAGATAATAATCTGTTTTGACATTATTTCAGGAATTTTAAATTGGTTCCCTCTAAATCAATATTTTTTTATCACATTTTATTTCCACAAATATATCCCACATCCTCGCCCGAAACCCAAAAATGGGCCCACCAACCTAAAATAATATTTCATCCGGTCCAGTGCATCTTCCCATCCCCCAAAAAGCAAAGTACGTTAAATTTGTCTGTGATATTATTATTATTAGCTTTATTCAGAAAGAACACATACGTAAGATATACATTGCATCCATATAGGTTTACACAACGTTGGCATTAACGTTTAATTTTTGTATTTTTTAGTAACAAGTAGTTTAATTACAGTATTCTTATCTGAATATGCCGTTGGGAAGCATGACGACAGCTTTTCAGGCAAAAATCTTTGAGATTCATTTCTATTTTTACGAAGGAAAATAAGAAATGTAAATAGAATTTAGAAAATAAAAGAGTTGCATTCAGTTAATTCTGTCATTACAAATGTAAATTGAAATAATCTTTGAAATAATAGAAAAAGAAGAGGTAAACAATACGGTATGATAATAAAAATAATAGAAAAGAAAAATGGTAAACAATACGATAAACAGAACATGTTGAAATACCGATTTAATAATTAATTTCTAATATTACAAATTAGAAATGACGATACAATCTTAGAGTTACAAAAATACAAATAAATGAGGCATATAACTATGGCGTAATATAATGGAAACTTTTAACATATAATTTATATAGCTTGTATTTGCACCCAATTTAATTAAGATTGTGAATTTTGCATACACTGTATAATAGGTGATTTTCATTGCTTTAATATTTACAAGTTGCAATATATACGCATAAATATACACACATACATTAATAAAGTTACTAAAGTGTTTCTTTAGCGAGTTGCGAAACGAAATTAACGATGATGTTTATCTGATACTCATACAGTAGGTATAGCGTTCCAGAGAGGAAGAACTGCGAATACCAATTAAAAATTAGTCAGGTCTTATGACATTTCATGGAGGAAATTCCGTGGGGTGGGGGTTAGGGATTAGAGGCTGGGTTAAGTTACGCGAAGTTAAGACCCAAGTTATTAGAATGTTGACGAATGTCTCCATTTCATCTGCGCGTGTTTCAAACTATGGATCAAAATATTTTTAAATTATGAACTAGAACAATGGCTCGGATTTCAATCAAATTTAAGAAGGCCCATCACATTGTTTATAAACACCCACATTGCTTTTGTGACCTTGAGTAAGCAAATAAATCAGAACTTACGCAGCGTCTATAGCGAACAGTTCGAGAATTTATTATTTGTATCAGTTGAACCAGTTCCAATTAATTGCCAGTCAACTTGGTCCGCAATTTAAAACTTTGGACACCCTTGCAGGGTACCGATAAGGTAGAGGCGAGTTAGTGGGTACTCCCCTCATCTGTTGTAAATACGACTCCGCCGAGCGTTAACAGATGGTACGGAAGAGCTTAGGCCCACAGTAAGCGTGTCCTATTACTCGACTAGTCCATTCGTCTCCCCCGCGTTGAGAGGCGATTCTTTATCGAAGAGGGAAGGCGGCAGGGATCGAATCCAGTGTCGTGAATTTTATTATTTAATTTTGCTTAATCTACGTTATTTGCATTCTTTCTACTGATTTTATGTTCATTCTATTCTGAGACGCTGGACATAAGACACATTTTGAAACGGAGGGAAGAATTTAAAAAAAAGAAATTTTCTCCATTTAACTGGTTTATTTAATTACCACAAAGATAGTGAAGGGAGAAAGCTAGCGTGAATATATGTTCTCACAATATGTCGTAGAGAAAGCTAATAAACAAATTGATATCACAAATAGTGCAGTCAATAAGCTGCCAAATCGTTCACTTTTTGATAGAAGTTGCTACAGTTACTGCACTCTACATGCTTCAACAAGCAGCATACAACAACTACAAAGAATCAGAAACCACCATCAACGTCACATCACCAGATAAATGCACTTAGGAAAGATCGCCAGCTGTTCTCAAGGATGTATGTTGCTTCCCAAGCAAAAGATGGTGATCTTGAACAGTTCTTTGCTCATGAGAATCAACCTGAGCCACCATCCCTTTCCACACAAAGAAAACTACACATGGGTTCAAAAGCAGATCTCCTGCTTTGCCTCGAGGTCCATGATCATCCTCCAAGTGAGAACCAACTACAAGATGCGAGTCTGAAGATATTGGATGGAGCAGCTCCAGTCAATATGAGAAGTCCTACCACTGCAAAAACATTCAAAGACTATGCTGATAATGATTTCATACCATGCATCAGATCACAGCTTCAGGATGTGAACAGGCTAGATGTTATTTGGGGTCAGTACCCAGCTGAAAGCCTGAAGAAGCAGACAAGGGAAAGCGGGAGGAAGGGCTCTCGAAAAAGTGTCATGGATAATACAACCATTCCAAAAGACTGGACTTACTTTCTCCGCAACAGTGACAAGACGGAACTGTGTTCTCTCTCGAACAAGCTCTCGGAAATATGTTGAGCAGAAAGAGCCTTATACTTCATACCTTTGTCAGACTCTCACTGCCCATGAATGTAATGAGAAAAAAGTTGGTATTGAGCCATGTTCTCATGAAGAAACTGATACTAGAATGATGATACATACTGCTCATGCAGCCAGACATGAACATACAAACCTTCTCTTGAAGACAGATGACACAGATGTTGTAGTGCCTGCAGTAGCCAAAGTGCATCACATTCAAGTAGCTGAATTCTGGGTTGCATTTGGAGTTGGCAAGCATTGCCACCTCATCCCTACTCATACCACTGCTTCAAGCAATGGACCTGAGGGCACTTGCATTATCCTTTTTCCACGCACTAACTGGATGTGATAACATCGGCATTTGCAGGGAAAGGTAAAAAGATGACTTGTATCAAATGACACAGCACTTTGTAGTTCTGCTCTACTCTAGGACATCTAAAAAAAACTACAGTTGTTAAAGCAAGGCAGAGAATGTTTGCCAAAGGCACCAGACCCATTGAAAATACCCCTCCGACACAAGAAGCTTTGAAACAGCATATTAAAAGAGTTGCCTACTAAGCTGGTTTCATATGGGGTCAAACACTGCCTCCTCAACCAGAGCTACCATCCCCAACTAACTGGGGATGGTAAAAGAATGAGCATGGATGGACCCCAAAATGAACACATTTTCCCGAGACATGTAAGGCCTGTACTGAACTCATTCACTGTGGGTGCAAGAAAGCGTGTAGGGGACTGTGCAAATGCTCCAGAGCGAACCTTCCCTGCACAGCCTCTTCTGCTTGCTCTGCACAGTGCAGTGGACAAGAGCACTTAGTGCATGGTGTTAATCGTATAATATGTTATGACTAGGGCGACCCAAAGTTAATAAAGTTAATAAGGTTAAAAATTTGCTATTAGGTTAATAAAGTTAATATTTTAGTTTGGGTTAATAAAGTTAATAAAATTAATAAAATTAATAATGTTAAAAATTTGCTATTGTAAGTTAAAACATTCGTGATGGATTAATAAGATAAAATTAACGAAAATGGTGAGTGAAACTGCGTAAGCAAATAAATGATTTCCGGTTCTCCAACGTGATGTTATAATATACATTCTGGATTCTTATTTACATAGAGTCTATACATTGATTAACGATGATTATACAAGCTAATTATGCATTATTTCTACATTACTCTTTCGTTATTTATCGACGTAGTGTTTTTCGGAGCTTTTCTACATTTGGTAGTTAGGCGTGTATTCATACAATATGTGAATACTGTGTTATGTTTTGGCTTTTGTTGTTAGAATCAGTTCAGTAGTACCATAAATCACATGTTTGTTTAACTATATTAATTTTGTTTATCTTTTTAGCAGAATATATAAACTTCATACATGCCTAAAACTGCGAAATCAGCTTTTGCGAAAATCCAGGCAATTATTACTAGCTATCCTGGTGAATTTGTCCAAACTCCAACAACATAACTAAATAAGTTCGTTAATAATTTAATAAACAAATGAATGTGATGCGTTTTATTTTATTATTAAGTGTTAATATTTATCAACAAATAAGTTGCGAGTAAAGAATTTTTTAGGTTAAATAAAGTTAATAATTGGTAAGAACAAAGTTAATAATTTCAACTTTTTTAGGTTAAAATTGGGTCGCCCTAGTTAGGATTGAAATTTCGGTTTGTTAAACATACTATTTTATGACTGAAATGTGTATACTGTATTGTATTGTATTCTAAATTTTAAGTACCGACTTGAAAACAATGCTGCATTTCAATAACTATGTATCAATTCATGCTTTGACAAACGTGGTTAGATGAATTACTATGTATACTGTTAATGTCAGAGAGACATTGAGGGTGATTTGATACCAGTTATAAATAAACTGACTTTCAACATTAAATTATCAACTCACACCGGAGTTTTCATTTTGCATAAATTAGTTGTCATCTTAATGTTAAAAGTACTACCCCTAAACCTTGATATTTTTCTTGGCACCTATCCTTACATGAAAAAGTATACATCAAAGTATGTCTGCGCCAAATTTGGTGGTTTTATCAAAAAGTGAACGATTTCACCAAAATTTGGAGCTTACGCGCTGGACTAAAACAACATTTTAACAAAAAAGAAAAAGGAAGTCTTCTCATAACCCGTAACGAGACTCCTCGACCAGAGAATTTTAAAATCTCTTGAGACCTACAATTGGTCGGCCGCATTCCTTGACAACAGTGACGGTTATAAAACAAAACAAAATCTTTATTTAGAAAAAGAATACAAGTGACAGAAGTTTACAATTTTTTCGATATTGTTCTGTACAAGTTAGATATTTCATATGGCGTCAATATATTCCCAGTTACATATTGTAATTTGAATATGCCGTTGGAAGCATGGAAGCCTTTTAGACAAAATTAATGGGATTTATTTTATTAGATAAGTAAAATGAAAATGTCAAGTAATAGTAATAAAATCACAAGATCTTTATTAACAATTTTTTTTTTTTTACATAATTTTAAATTAAAATGATCCATTGTTATAATTTTGTACCATTTTAAAACAATATAATATATTTTCATATACTATTATGCATTACATGCAATTCCAATTTATCATTAATTACACTGGTCAACACTCATTTTATTGCCAATCATATTAGAGTGATTTTGGGGTAACTTTGTGGTGCTGATTCCGAATATGACATCGGTTTTGCTAGATTGGCTCTAATTTATGAGATAATTGGTACCCCATTGAAACACGTAAAAATTCAAAAAATTTAATGTTCAGGCGGAGCCTACTTACAAATCGCATTGAAATTGTCTCAAATCATACAAAAGTAAACACATGAAATACATAATGGCATTTTATTCGGTCTCACCATCTAGAATGTTCCGGTAGTTTCCCATATGCACGCGTTATGGTTACGTTTCCTATTAATTGAGGGTATTCATTATCTCAAGAACTAGAGCCAAATCGGAAAAACTACTTTCATTTTGGAATTCAGCAACCCCAAAATACCCTAAATTCGTACGAACTTCCTTGGCAACGAAAAAAAAAAGTTTTTTTGTTGACCTGTGTTATCATTATCATTACTAAATTTCATCTTAAAATACATGACATGATGACACTTCAACTCTATTTTGAGAACCCATTTGGACACGGAAAGAATTAATGTACTAATAAAAGCCATACGTTATTGCACGCGCAAAGTCCTTGTCTTCCTTAATTCGGTACCTAATTGGCAGGTAGCATTTTAACTAATTAATTGGTGTCACACGAGCGCTCTCGTCATCAATCGCTACAAAAAATCATTCTCCACTTTGGCCACTCCCACTTAATTGGGATATTGTAACGCTATTTCAAGTAAAATTTTAGCCCTGAATCGGGATACACTAAGGTTTTATCAAATTAGGTTTGCATTATATAGCCATTCGAGGTTTCATATTTCAAGTTGACGGTACAGTTCCGGAAAAAGTTAACCTAGAAATAATTTCTAAAAAGCAAAAAAAATTTGCTAATTTGGTAATATTCATGTTTTTTGGTGACAAAAAAAATTTCAAAAATATAACCCAGTCGATACTGATTATGACTGATTTTCAAAAAAAATTTGTTCGTTGGTAAACTTTTTTCCGAAACTGTCCTTATTGATAGTAAACCTTTTTTCTGCACTCTTATTACCGAGATCTTAACCAAATTTGGAGAATGACCTTTCTATAAAATAATTACACTGGTATGCATCAATTTTGCTGTCAAGGGTTTTGTAAGTGATTCTTAGAGTTTTTCCTGCTGATTTCGAATCTGCAATCCGTTTTTCTCAATCAGCTCAGGTTATCCGGCTATGGCCTCATAAGTAAAATAGAATTTTTCGTGATTTTGTCAAAGCGGAATTGGAACAGTAACATCTATCATCACTTGTTTCACTTGTATAATGTCTTTTTTTACTTTTCAGGCATATAGATAAAATATTTCATAATGAATAGAGCGTGTAAAAATGATCCCAATAGATTCTGCTACATATGTGGGACGGTTACCATGCCAAATAACCAGTCCCAAATCACTAAATTTGTGAAGACAATGTATAGAGCATACTTTGGAATTAAGCTAGGGAACCAGGACAAAAATTTCGCCCCTCATATGTGCTGCAAGACGTGCATTGAAAATTTGAGAAGATGGAGCAAAGGCAGAGCGAAATCTTTGCCTTTTGGAATTCCCATGATTTGGAGAGAAGGAAAGGATCACGTGACATTGCTATTTCTGCATGACAAACCTCCAAAGTGGGCTTATAAATTTATTTTTCTTAAATATTTTGAAATCCTCGTATGAAACGACATAATATTCACCATAATGTAATATTCACCATATATAGCATAATATTCACCATAATGGTAATCATACATTTACATATTGTTATAGAAAATACATTTACACATACATATTGTTATACAAGTTACATTTACATATACAATGATTGTATATTTTCTTTCTTTTTCATTCATAGTCCCCGAAGGGACAATATGAATGAAAAAGAAAGAAAATATACAGACTCCATCGACCTATTTCATATCTTACAGACCGCAGCCTTCCCTCACGAGCCGCCACTGTCTGAATGCTTCTTCTATTTCATATGCAAGTTTTATATCCATGTTTCTGTGTTTCTATTTTCAGGAGTTAACAAGAAGAATAAACACATTGTTGTATACCCTGACATTCCTTCTGCTATGAGACCTGTACCCCATGGTCCTGGAATTCCAATACCCGACCCACCTCAAACCCTGGACTTCGATGATTCTGATGATGAATGCCCAATGCCAATGACCAGTCCCAGTCGTATATACCTCAAAATACCGCTTCAAATGAGCCGAGGCCTCTCAACCAGGCCAAACTTAATGATCTTACCAGGGATTTAGGACTTTCCAAATTAGCTGCCGAGATCTTGGGCTCACGACTTCGAGAGGACAACTTGCTGGCTCCGGGAACAACATTCTCCTGGTATAGGAAACGAGAGGAAGAATTCCGCAAGTTTTTTGCAGTGCACGAAAATACCTCTTCCTTAGTGTACTGCTGCAATGTTGAGGGGCTAATCGAATCCTTGGGCCTGCCATATAACGCATCAGAATGGAGGCTATTTATAGACTCGTCTAAACGAAGTTTGAAAGCAGTACTTCTCAACATTGGGAATAGGGTTGCATCAGTCCCTGTAGGCTGTACCACATTCCGTACAACTTACTGAGAGCTACGATAACATGAAAATTTTACTGGATGCTCTCGTATACGACCAACATAACTGGAGGATCTGTGGAGATTTGAAGGTAATACTAATATCATAAGTAAACTATTGCTATTGACTATGTTGTTTTTCCAAAGGTTATTTGAGAGCGTATAAGAACACTTAACTTCCCCACAGAAGTGATAGTCCAATGCATAGATTTTTTTATCTGATAGAACAAATTCTCTAAATTCTTTAAATATTTTCATTTTTTTTCAGATTGTGGCATTTGTATTGGGAATGCAAGGGGGATACACGAAATATCCATGTTTCCTCTGCAAATAGGATAGCCGAGCGGATGAGAAGCACTATGCACAGCGTGAATGGGCATCCAGAGAGAATTTTGAACCTGGGTCGCATAATGTCGTTTCAGTGCCCCTTGTACCACCAACAAAATTTTGCTCCCACCACTTCATATTAAGCTGGGCTTGATGAAAAATTTCATCAAATCAATGAATAAGGAGGGTTCAGCATTCCGATATCTCGAGAATAAATTTCCTCATATCTGATGCTAAACTAAATGCTGGGGTTTTTGATGGTCCTCAAATTCGAACTTTGATCAAGGATACTCAGTTCGAAAACGCAATGACTCCAACTGAGAAGAATGCCTGGCAGGCATTCAAATCAGTTGTCACTGATTTTCTTGGCAAGCGTAGAAGCCCAGAATACGAGTCCGTTGTCGAAAACTTGATGGAAGCTTTCAAAGCTCATGGGTCGCGCATGTCCATAAAAATGCACTTTTTGTGGTCCCACTTGGACTATTTTCCTGAAAATTGCGGGGATTATAGTGAGGAACAGGGTGAACGATTTCACCAAGATATCAAAATAATGGAAGAGGTGTACCAGGGAAACTGAGATATCAATATGCTGGCGGACTATTGCTGGTGTTTGAAGCGAGACGTGCCCGAAGAAAAACAGACGGAAAGCCAAAAAAACTTCATTCCTTCCTCAATAAACTTTTTTCCATATTCATTGTATGAATAAAAGTATTTATTCACACAATGTTTTCATTTTTCACGAGTGTTCTTATAATATTACTCGTATCTACAGTGTTTAAGCTAAAAAAATCAATAAATTTGGGGATAAAATTGGACTTATAATAAATGGCCAATAGAGAAAAAACCTGACCTGATTGAGGAAAACCAATGTCATTTTCGAATTCAGCATGGTCGAATTATATAATATGAGTTGAAAAAACCCTCACAGCAGACAAAAAAATTTCATATGCATACCAGTGTTATGCACAGTGTCTCCGAGAATCGGACACAATGTGAATTCTGAAGATTAATAATAATTATACATGGTATAAATCAGCAGGCGAATCAAAAACAACTTTTCCACCCCTAAATGGGCTAGATCTTCAGCCTATCCTGTCTCCTTTTAGTTGGATTAAAACTGGACCTCCTTTCAGTGAAAGACTTTAGGGTATAAAATAATAATAATATAATAATAATAAATAATTTTATCTTTCTTTGATATATATATAAGGCATACAAAAGGTATACAGAGTGACATATAACAACTTACGCGAGTTGATAAGCCCATTAGTTGCTACAGTACAGGAAGCATACGTACGTACATACATGTATAACACGCACACACAGATATACACATGTCCATACATATAGACGCACTCACTTGCCCATTATACATTCGGAGAAATAGGATGGTAATGCCTTCATAGATTTACATAGCAAAGAACCGCTATTAACAAACAAATTTTATGCTTCATTAATGACAGGATGGAGTTGTATGGTAAATCTTGATAGATAATGCAGAGTAGCTTTAAAGATAGAGGCAAAGAGAGAGAGAAGTACATGGAGATTATCTGTTATAAGCTTCAAACATGTTTAGAAATACATAGTTAAGATATTCGGCTAGGACTGCACATTTGCATAACTACACATAATTACAGTTAAGACTATACCTTCGTATTTATTTGGATATTAGACGCTGAAATATAATTAATATAATTTAAATATATTATTAATATCAATTATTAATACAATCAGTGTAAATAGAATAAGACTATACATCATATAGGCCTAATTATTATAATTAAATATTATCATCAATATCAATTATTAACCAATAATTAATTATTTATATAATAAGATATACATCATATATTATTAAATAATATATACGTAATTAATATGTCGCAATTTTAAATATCTTGCTTACTGAGTATCTTGACAACCTTAGATACCTTGACCTTCCACTTATTTGGTTTTCACCGGTTATTATTTTCGCTTCGCTATATAGAAACAAATATGGAAACAAGAATATATAATAATAGGCTAATTACGAAATCACGTTCTGATTGGTATAAAACCAGTGATTCTGAAGAGTTTCCAAGTTTTTAAAACATTCTTTATATAAATTTATAATGGATTTAATAATAAAACCTATAAATAACACTACTACCACACTTCCAACACATTTGTCTATCCACTCGGTTCAGAATGAGTCATAATGGCTATAATCTAGCCGTTAAATCATGACTCATCAGAAGCCCCTTTTTTTTTTGTTCTTTTAAATGCTAAGTTGGGCGGGTTGCCTCAAAGTTCACAAACTAGCTTTAAAAAGCCTACATCATTGTCAATATGGAATTGATAAAGTAGACCAAATTCAAAACTTTAATAGCTTCACACAATTGTATAGCAATGACAAGCCTTCATTCATCTGTTCAATGTAGAAAGTTGCAGATAATCTACACAGAAGTAAATTACACTAAGGATCGATATGGAATGATTGCAAAAACTAACCCTTAATCCCTTCCATAACCGATGAAGGGATAGGCACAGTTTTTAATGTCTGAATAATTGTACCGTAGGGTTTTATTTTTTAATAATTCTGCCCTACATTCTTAATGCCGAATTTTTGAGTTTTAGGACTATCTCCCTACACCTCGTGAAAATAAATTTATACAGTACATTAAAATTTTGGTACTTACGTATTATCGGGACTACCAAACGTCATTTTCGTTTAAACTAACGAAAATATCACAACTTAACCTAACCAATCATCAAGGGCACTCAATTAACCAAACAGGTTAATATTGGTTATTTCACCTAAATATCTTCTGATCTTTTCGTATTAGGCACTCAGTCACATTTCGGGCAAGTTAAGGATGAAAGAATAACACCGTAATTGATAAAAACATCGAGTGCTTTGTCTTCATCTAGTATTATCGGGACTACCTACGAAAAACACATTTTCCTTTTTAAGCGATTTTATTCATTGTGGATAATATATATCCCAGGTGGTACTTCATTTTTTCATTTGTTGTTTTCTCTTTCTCGTCTTGCGCGGAATATCTCCTATACAAGCGTCGTTCTTTACGTTATTTATACTGCGTGTTCTTTGCAGTTGAATGTTATATATATATATATATAATATAATATATATATTATATTATATATATAAAAGATAAATATGATAAACACAATAATCAATTGCAGGTGGCCAATATTCCTTAATTGTTTCCAGTATGGCACTGAAAGGATCCCATCCTCCGAGATTTTGACTCCAAATAAAGTCCACTAGATAGGACTCCAAGTGAGGGCGGACAGTTCCACGGTGCTTCTTATTCCTCCATTTCACCGACCCCCAAATCCTCTCAATGCGTTGTGCGCGCGCTCCCGTGTCGGGTCAATGAAGTTGTACTTATGATTGACCTTGAAATGCCCGGTTAGGTCAACTGAATGCCCTTGATGATTGGTTAGGCTAAGTTGTGATATTTTCGTTAGTTTAAACGAAAATGACGAGCAAAAATACATAATAAACAGTTTGGTAGTACCGAAATTTTTTAAATACATTGAAATAAATTCTACTGGTACATTGAAACGTATACATTTCACATTGAGCATTTTCGGATTTTCTATATACTGTAAATGAATAAAAGTTTTAGGAATAACCAACTTCTTTCTTTCACTTCTTTACAAGGTCGCCTCCAGCAGGAAATTTGATTTAGTATTTTTCCCCAAACTTGGGGAGGGTAAGGAGGAGCGGGGAAGAAACACCGAATTATCGTGATGTACAGACTATTTCACTCACGTTTTCCAGGTGTTCAGAACACTTTCTGATCCTGAACGTCGTCAACTGGTGGTAACGAAGAGGTCGTGTCAACTTTAACATGGTCGAGGTAGAAGCGGGTCTAATAGTACCTGTAGGGAGGGGGCTAATTCCGTCCTTGGTCCCTACCCCCTTTTTCCCTCGCGTAAAGATGAGAAATTGTTTCGTGCGTTCTGCGAGAAAGCGTCGGACGGGTTTCCGTTATTGACGTCTGCCGCCCTTTTCAGTGGGAAAGGGGTCGTGTTTCGAGTTAGCAAGCCCAAGTGTCGGTTCTGCATTACTGCGATGCAAGAACTCATTCATATCTAAATTCCCACGCCTGGTTGAGTCTCAGCATCATCATCTGCATTTTAATTAATTCGTCGCTAACAATATTGTGATACTTCAGCAGATTTCATTCTCTTTGTGGCGTCATCATAAATTCACACAAACAAACCCTAACTTTTTTATACACACACATATATATATATATATATAATATATATACTTTACAAGACTAATTTTACGATTTTATAAAAAAAGGGATAGTAAATACTGACTATTTCTTATAGTCAGAATGATTTTCAATACGAAAGGTCTGGCCGCTAAATGTTATAGTTAGTCGATGACGATCACATTACAACATGCAAATAATTCTATACAAGAGGATTTGAATTGAAATTTTCATGTCAATGAGAATTTAACATTTACTTAAAGCTCACGAGCCACTAGGGCATATCATACTCTGGGTTCAGGGTTGAAATTTTGGAAAAACAAAGTGGCTAATATGTATTCCTATGTAAAAATTAATTCCAAGATGGTTTATTATTTGCAACTTTTCTGAAAAATCTAATTTTCATGGTCAAAATCGCGATTTTCTGATTTGAAGGCTGCCTAACGCAGCCTCAGGGAACCCAAACCAAAGCGCGCAGCTGTTCTGCATATGATTTAGTCTAAAAGCTGCTTTTCTGACCTCATCCTTGCTTTCTTGCGTGTTTCAACACCTCTGGGTGCTGAAAAAAATTTTAGATTTCATGTAAAACTAAAGAATTTTAAGTTTTTCTTCAAAGAATAGGCGCGGCTCACCAGCTCTACTCTGATCGAGTAGCGGGAGACTTGCCACCTCCACGTGTAGGTTTACACGTCTGTTCTTCCTGGATCCCTGAAAAGCGTGGCCTCATAAGATCTTATATTATAATCTTATGAGGACTTTCAGCTCTTATGAGCATTAACGATGGCTTCAGCCTCTTCATCAGCCACTAGAACCTGAAAGCTCTTAAGTACGTCCTGCTTCGATCTGAACACTGGGAGCATTTCTCGATGGTCTATCCTGGCTCTCACCCACCCAGCTCTCCTCTCGTGACCGTACACAGCTTGGGAAGCAGTTGAGACTTCCTGTACAGCTCTCTCGCAGGACTGAGTATGAACAGAGAAAGCGTCCACTTTGAGTGGAGTTTTCCAGAGATCCTCGAGCTCAGTCAAGGTCATCTTACGGGTGAAAATAGGCTCATAAATATTCTCTGATTCCCAGTTGATGAGATCCTCAGGTGAAGTGGCTTGCAGATTGATTTTAGGATTTTTATGGGGCCTCACTATCGTATCACCAAAGTCTCTTCCTTCTCTGATCTTCTCTATCTGGCTCACAGCAAAAGCTCTCTGATGCTCATCCTCAATGCACAGGAATGAAGCCAGGATGTCCTCAAGATGTGCGTGGTAAGCTCCTCTTATCACTGCAGGAGATGATGATGTTCCTGACCTCGGTAGTCTGGTTCCTCAGCAGCCTCAGGCTTGAAAAAACGTGTGCAGGACCAAATTTGAGGTGGTGCTTCACTGTGATGTAGTACATTTTGAAGTAGAAGTTAAGGCAGAACTTCACAAGGACCTCGAGCCTCCTCAACACCTCCCCCTCAGTCCGTGCTCCCTCATCCACAACAGCAAGATGGCCTGTGTAGTAGTGAGCCACCTGGATTGGTTCAGAGGTCCGCACTTGAGACCAGCCAACCGAGTGGACTGAGACTTCCAGACTTGATGGCTTTGATCAGAAGATAGCAGTTGTGCTGATCTGTGGAGAGAGATTTGACTATCTCTACTGGCAGCTCTATGATATCTTCAGTTCCTTCCACTGGTTTGAAGTTGAAGTTGACCTCAAGTTCATTCACTTTCTCAAGAAGTTTTCCAACAGGCCCACTGAAGCCTGACCGGGGAGTTACAGGGCCGTCCAGCTTGATGATTAAGTGCCTCAGGGGGAGCTCGTTCACTTGGAGCTGACAGATCATCCAGTGGCACTTGCGACCCAGCATCTTCTCCAATAGGACTATGGCGCCTCCAGACCACCCCGTGTTGGTGGAGTCTCCTCCAATCATTACAAGGCTCTCGTCAGCGCCGTGATCCAGAAGCCACTCATGCAGGCCCTGAGCGATCTTATGAGCAGGCTTTTCTCCTTCCTCAGGTTCCTCGGGAGTGAAATGGAAGAGGTACTTTCCTTGAGGCTCCCACGTAACAGTGTAATGCTCCTCGATCACTTTGCCAGGATGAAATATCCCTGTCACTTCGTCATATTTCAAGACCTTTGTGTTCCTATCCTGCTTGCCATCAAAGAATATCCCAGAGATCTCCTCCTCTGACCTCTGCGTGAGAGCTTCAACTGATGAGGCCATTACTTCCTCCTTGGTCCTCCAGACTTTCATGCCATCTATGGCCAAGTAAGCCTTGTCTTTGGAAAGATGACCGGCCTTGATGATGTCGTTCAGGAAGCCAGTGGCAACTGCAGCTGCCGAAACATTTGCCACCCTGTACCTCAAAGCTACTGAAGCTGTCCCTTGGATTTTCATGTAGTTTCGTGTAGCAGAAGTTGGAGTTTCGGCAGGTACTTCAGCGGGAACGTCCATAGGAGCTTCAGTAGCCTCAGTATTGCCAGAGGCTTCTTTCGCAGCTTCTTCCAAGTTTGGCTCTTCGTCCTCCTCAAAGTCTTTCATGAGAAGCTCCTCATTAGTAGCCTCCTCTTTCTTCTTCCTCTTCACAGCAGACGCTTCTTCAGACTCCTTCCTCTTCGCTGCTTTGATCTGTCTCCTGCTGTCTTCGAAGTCTACAGAAGACATCTGGATTCCTGAAGCTTCGGAAGTCTTCACTCTCTGGTAGTACAGCTACTGAAGGTCCAGTTTAGGAATCTTCACCTCCAAAGGACAGTTACAGTTCACATGGGCCTTGAGGGAGCATCCTGAGCATCCACTTCCCTCTGAGCCGCACAAGAAGATCTGATGCTTGCAAACGCAGACTTCACAGAGTTTATCCAGATCAGCCATCCTCTTCTGGGTAGCAGACTTAACTCTCCCGTTCACAACGTCTGTCATCTCCTTCCATTTCAACAAGATCTTATATAAGAGCGATTTTTCCGCGACTGTCACAGGCGGGGAGAACTTTACATTCGACTTCCTCCACTGAGTCATCACGAGTGAAGCCAGCTCGTCAGTCATCTCTCGGATAGGGTATTTAGACCTTTGGATGTCATGAATGAGGAACTTTTCCTCCTGCAGACTAATCCCTCTCTGAACAACGGCTCTTCAAGTCGGGACCTCGCTAGGAATGAACTCCTTCCCCGGGCCCACAACATCCAAGAGCTTTGAAACTGACATTTTCCTGGTTTTGGGGGCAGATTCGGCCATCACGTCTAGTCGGTGCTTATTCTCGCTCTTGTCCAATCTGTAACAAATTCATATCAGTATGTTTAGTGTTCTTTCGCCATAAATATAGACAAGGAATATAATTTTTGGTTATAATCAGGGTTGCCAACCGGCATTTTTAATTACCAAATTAACCTAAATTTGATAATGAATATTTATTTTGGAAATAGAAAACTGAATTAGGCATTGCAAATTTAATTAATAAGCAAACAACCACAAGGAAAAGGAAAAAGTCCGACTTTGTGTTTCCTTTTCCTTGTGGTTGTTTGCTTATATATATATATATATATATATATATATATTATAAGCAAACAACCACAAGGAAAAGGAAACACAAGTCGGACTTTGTTTCCTTTTCCTTGTGGTTGTTTGCTTATTAATAAGGTCACGTGTTTTGTGATTTTAGTGCATATATATATATATATATATATATATATATATGGTGGACCGGATGTCAGTTTTTCAACATCTGCGGATGCAGATATTTAGTTAATCTATCAATATAATATAGAATTATGAATATATGAAATAATTTTTCAAATTTCGTGATATTACTATTATGGCAGGCAATGCATAAGAAATCAAATTAATATTTTCATGATAAAAATAACTTTCTCGAGTTTCAGCCACAGAAAATTGAATGAAACAAGTTTCATTCAATTTTGTGTTACCATGTATTTATATTTTGAGGTTCATATATTTGTTTGTTCATTAATAATTAATACTTTACACGAAATGTGCATGACTGGGCCTTATAAGCTACTTTATAAGCTAATTTAATTGTAAATTGCATAATTTATTAGAGGTAATATCCGCAGTCAGAAGTGCGGATGCGGATGTTAAAAATTATGCGGATGCGGATATCGGGTCCACCACTAATATATATAACAGTACATAAAAACAATCCTAATGAAAAATTCATTTCATGTATCCAATTGGACACACGTGTTGTCATAGACAGAAATTCACCCTATGAAAACTGTGTGTCCATTTCGAAACGAACTTTGAATAAAGTCTTTTCTTCAGTTATTAAAAATATTACTTAAAGTAAACAGGGAGCTTCCTTAATACTTCTAGAATGAAATTATAGTCAAAACAAATAAAATAATGGTGATTAAACTTATGAAAATTACAAAAAACACTTACTTCGCCTTCTGCATCCAAATAGTTACAAAGATTCAAATGGAGTAGATTTTTTCTTATGTAGGTATGTATGTACGTATGTATGTATGTATTAAACCTGTGTAAGAGTTAAGCAGTTAGTGTGTCTAAATGGCAACAAATTACGACAAAGGGTTAAAAATATGAGGTTGTGTTCAATTGAATATTCGGTATTTTAACAGAACAGAAAACCGTAATTTTGAAAATAACGCGATTTTTTGGAAAAGTTGCAGAAAAGAAACCCCCCTTAGAATTAAATTTTACATAAAAATACATATTAGCCAGAGTGAAATTTGGACTCGGAAAAGTATGATATGCCCTATTTTATTATTGCCCTAACGAGCCACTTGGCTTTTGAGTGTAGCTTCACAAAATTGAACGCACTGGCTTTGGGTGCGAAGCTTAAAATTTTGGTGGCTGTGGGATTTTTTTTATATGTATGACTGTCATTTTCTAGTTTTCAAGAGAAATTTTGTACAAGCGTGATCAAACCATTAATCAGTGACAAAGTGAACGTGGAAGCTCAAGAAGTACGAGGGCCACTCATTATATTTTGCCCTACCTTTTTTTTTTCTTTCCAAGTTTCCTTGTAAGTTCCAGAAACTTAAAAGTCCGCTGAGTTCCGCTGGAGCCACCTCTTAACCTCCTCAACAACCTCATCGTCACTGAAATTTTCTTCCATCAATAGCATCCTTCATTGGCCCAAACAAATGGAAGTCTGAAGGTGCCAGATCTGGGCTGTATGGAGGGTGGGGTAACAGTCCAGCGCATTTTTGTGATGGCCCCTCTTGTTTGCAAACTGTTGTGTGGTCTTGCGTTATCGTGCAAAAGGATGAAGTCTTCCAGTTTTCTCTCCGGTCGAACTCGCTTTATACGTCTCTGGAGTCTCTGTAGGGTAGCAACATATGTCTCTAAGTTGATTGTTTATCCTTTCTTCATAATGTCCACCAGAATCACCCCTTTCATGTCCCAGAAGATGGTGGCCATAACCTTTCCTGCAGAGGGAGCCATTTTGAACTTTTTCTTGCGAGGGGAGTCTGCGTGATGCCACACCATGGATTGGCGTTTTGTTTCAGGTTTAAAGTGGTGTACCCAAGTCTCATCCCCAGCCACATTTCGTGAAAGGAAGTCATCCCCTTCTGTCTCGTATCGAACCAACGACTCGGAAGCACTTTCTTTTCTTTGGGCTTTGTGATCTTCAGTCAGTTCGCAAGGAACAAACCGTGAACACACTTTTGAGTATCCCAGTTGCTGAATTATCGTATTCACACTTCTTTCACTAATTCCTAGCTCCAGTGATAGCTTCTTGTATGTGACACGCCGATTTGATCGAATGATGGTGTTAGCACATTGCACAGTGTGAGATGTCACAGCCGACGCCGGGCGACCGCTGCGTGGCTCATTATCGAGGCCGGCTCTCCCTCTCTCCGATGATCTCACACGTTTAGACCAGCGTCCAACTGTGCTTCGATCAACAACAGCATCTCCGTAAACGTTTTTTAGACGTTTGTGAATATTTCCAACTGTTCCCTCCTCTGCGGTTAAGAACTCGATAACAGATCTGTTTACGACGCACATCACTCTCAAACGCCATTTTCGAAACTGCGTTAACCATCGGTTTTATACAAGGAAGGGAGGTTCAAACTGGAAAAATTCCGGTTATGTGAAGCGCAGAAAGTTCAAACTTAGTAAATTAGAATTCTGAATTTGCATCAACTACTAATTTTGATACTCAAAATGAAAGAATTCTGAAATTGTTTTTTGAATCTTGAAAGGGGGAATTTACAGAATTGTATTAAATATTGCTTTTTTGAAAATAAATATTTACAGTTTTCGTTTGAAAGCTTCTTTTCAACCTCATATTTTATACATATATACATACACGCATATACATACATACCACACACAGTGTATATGATTGAACTCGGAATGGTCCCCCGAGATCTTTTATGATACAACCCAGACTGTGCAACTGAGTGTGCATAGAACAAGGAACTCTTCTGGGAAAATTAAATTCACTATAGTTCGAATAAGTAATGGTAAGTGACAAATACTATAGTTTCTTTTTCATGATGTTAGCCAGACGTGGGCAACGGGTTACTCGCAAAGAGGCCCCAAAAATATAGCTTCCCCCTCACCAGCTATCTGCAAAGCAGATAGGATCCAGCTTTGGGACAGGATCTAGGGTTTACAGCTACACCTGGCCTACTATATTCAGAACCTCAGTATAAGCAAGAGACTGTATTCAATCCGAAGTGAATGCAACGAGTCTTTTGCTTATATTGAGGTTATGAATATAGTATGCTAGGTGAAGCTGTAAACCCTAGATCCTGTTCCAGAGCTGGATCCTATCTGCTTTGCAGATAGCTGGTGAGGGGGAAGCTATATTTTTGGGGCCTCTTTGCGAGTGACCCGTTGCCCACGTCTGGCTAACATCATGAAAAAGAAACTATAGTATTTGTCACTTACCATTACTTATTCGAACTATAGTGAATTTAATTTTCCCAGAATTGTTCCTTGTTCCATGCACGGTGTGTATGTATAATGAAAAAACCTCAGGGGACCATTCTGAGTTCAATCCCATATATATCAGGCATGGAGACGAGGCCTTCAGAAATCCACGAGGCCGAGGCCTTTTTAGGGGAGGCCTCACGAGGCCTTAAGATTGCTAGGCTGAAGGTATTTGCACTCAGAGGTGTGATATTCGGATGCAAATAACGAATGCGATATTTGCACCTCTGGGTCCAAATACTCTCCTAAATCTTTTATGAATAAGCTCCTCCATGCTTTGGGAAGGCACAACAATCTAACCTGGCCTAGGCCTAAAGCTCTTCCAAAGGTAACCTACCGTAGCCTCACACTAGCCTGTATGTCTTCTTTTTTGAAATCCATAAGAAAAGCAAGATTCTACTCAAAATTAATAAACAAAGACAGCTCACTTCACTTACCTAATAAAAGGGAATTATTGAGCATTAAGCACGTTCATCATACGCAGCCACACCACAACACCGACACGCTGTGTTAACACTTGCCGAGTCACACAGTCAGACACAGCTGCCAGAACAAGACTTCCTGGGCACCATACATTAGCCCAATAACTTTTTCTCTCTCATTTCATGCAGTTCATATTTCTCATTTTAATATATCCGCAATATTTCAAGTATTTATGATAACATGGAAGTTTATGTGTGAAGAAGATCTAGCAAAATATTTCAAGATTGTACTAACTCACTGAGTGTTGATCGTATAATTTCTGAATGGCTACAATTATACACTGTCCACTGTCACAGTGCTACCCGCCCGGGGGTAGTGGGGGAGGGGGTGGTGTAATTGGGGGAAAAGGGGTTAATGGGGGAGTGGTAATAGGGGAGTGGGGGGAATGGGGAGGGGGAAATGGGGGAAGGGGATAATGGGGGAAGGGGATAATGTTTTTTTTTACTTGTGTGAGGGTAATGGGGGAGTGGGGTGGGGGTAATGGCGTATATAGCAGTATATGTCACAGTGCTACCCGCCCGGAGGGCCAAGTTGTACAACGGTCGCGAGCGATAGCGAGCTACCGCTTGTATAATACAATATATAATACTATACATACAATATATAATACTATTATATATTTTCGCCTTTCTGTCTGTCCTTTATGCAAGCGCAAACCGTTTGATCTAGAGCTACCAAATTTGGCACGGGAACCTCTTTTGGGATGAAGAATGTCAACACAGAGTCGGTCAGCCTGTCTGTTTGTATTACGGGCGGAAATGTGAAGCTCAAGATTTTCACGACTTCTTTTCTATAGTTTTATTGACCAAATAATTGAACCGACAATAATTGGGAGTTCAATTATTTGGTCAGGGGGGTTTTGGGGGATATCTGATCAGATTCAGAAATCTTGACACAATGTGAAGCTCAAAATTTTCACGGCTGCGTTCTTTTCTGTAGTTTAGCGTGTCTGAAATTTATCCCGGGCAGTAATGGTGGAACGGTGGGGGTAAGTGGGGGACGGGGGTGGGGTAATGGGAGAGGGGGTTAGCCCCCAAGTTGCATAAAGGGGGTGAGGGTTTTTTGGGGGGCATTCAGTTGATAATACTATATATACAATATATAATACGTGTCCTTTATACATGTAGCGGAGTATTTTATCGTTGCAGCTTAGGTGTAGGTGTTTGCTTTACCGTTTCTGTACCCTTATGCAGAGCTGTGACTAGCGCCGCTAAAACTAGCGGCGCTTTTTAGCGCCACTAGTTTTTTAATAGCGCCACCACTAGCGTCGCTATATTTTCAAACTACTAGCGCATTTACCAGCGCCGCTAGTTTCTTAAATAAAAATGAACGCTATGCGCTAGCGCTAATTTTTATTTCAAAAATGAATTTAAAGTCCTTCTATTCCATACGAGTTTGAACGTTTCAAACATGTATGAACATGTATGCTGGCGGCGGTTCCCTCATTCTGCATTGCTTGCTAAGTTGCTTGTCAGTTATTACTTATTAGTCATACAGCGGAAGTCATGGAGTGTGGTTGTGTTTCTCTCCCGCAACAGACTATACATCTTCCTTCCCTTCCGATTCATTCAAAAAACTCTTTATCCGATTAAACACTTCAATTCCGTCAAGTGCAGCAGTGGAAAGGATTTTTTTCGACAGGAAAAGATATATTAAAGCCGAAAAGGTCCTCGTTGTCCGATTCAAATTTTGAAAAACTGTTGTTACTAAAATTAAATAAATAATTGTCCTAGGTCGTTGTAATAAAGTACTACTGAAAGAGGTTTATACCTAAATTAGCTTGATTATATTGTATTGTTTTGTTTTGTTTTTTTCTACTTGATTTGAATAATTACAAATATATTACTTGAAATACTTCTGTTGTATATATGATATATCAAATAATTAAATAAAAGAAATGTATTGTTTTCTATGGTACGTATTAGGTATTTTTTATTTGTTATAGCTAGTGATGTTAAAAAACGGTTTTTTTTATGTCCATGTTTTTTTTGTCGTTTTTTGTTTTTTATTGTTTTTTTTTTTTTTTTTAATAATTAATATAGATATTGCCAATTTAATTATAAGGTATACTTTGCAATGATATATTATAAAAATAAATAAATAAATAATAAAATAGGCCATATGGTACCAGTATAGAATGGCCTTTTCAGCCTATTTACAGGAAAAAACTGGCCTCTTTCTTGCACTGAAAGTCTTGTATCTTAGATCCGTTAAACTTGCGAGAACACTGGCTGGGAGCTGACTGCCCATTGTCCAACCTTTCCAGGACTCTCCCATCCATGCCTCGGATTTTGAATCTCCCACTTAACTAACTATCCTTTAGACCCGCGATGACATTTTCCCCCCGAGATCATCCATATATATATATATATATATATATATATATATATATATATACATACACATACACCCATATATACATAAATACTTATATACACATTTATATCTATTATATACCCCATACACATGCATACATCCAGAATTCCAGATACATACGCACGCATACTCACATATATACCTACACAAACTCATACACCTCTATTTCGCCCTTTCATTACCTCCGAAATCATTTAGCACATACAGTAATATCCATACAGCCAAAAGAAACCGATTAAGCACAGACAGAGCAGCAAAGCTAGTATTTATATCCCAAAATGCAAAATTCCAAGAAAGTGAAGTAAAACATGGTGCTGCATTGGCTTCGTCAACATCCAAATCTGCAATAAGTACCAGTACCTGTGATATTGAAACTATATGCTCTAATCAATCTAGCGATAATGATTCTTCAATGGAAATAGAATCAGATAATGAAAGTTAAACAGCATTAGGTTAACACAAAGGTTAGAGATTAATATTTTTATTTTTTTATTTTTCTATTTGGAATATATATATATACAGTATATATATTATATATACGTATAATATATATTATATATATATATATATATATATATACACACACACACATGGTATTCTTGCCAATCACAATTATATATATTGTTTTATACCCGTATTATGTATTTTTTATTATGTATATTATACCAGTACCTGTGATATTGAAACTAGCATATATGCTCTACCCAATCTAGTGATGATTCTTCCATGGAAATGAAGGTTAAACAACATTAGGTTCAAAAAAGGTGAATATTTTTTTTTCTATCTGGAATATATATACTGGTACTCTTGCCAATCACAATTATGTATATTGTTTGAAACAAGGAAGAATGTTTTATGTTCTAGTTAAAAAATATATATACATATAAAAAATGAGGGTTTGTTTTTCCTTTCTATTATATACTTTTTTGCGTGATTCAGTTTTTCTAAAAGATGACTATATACTAGGTATAACTGTATAAGCATGGTAGTATAGTAAATTATAGGTAATACTAATATACTTATTAGATTAAAGGAAGAAAAATATGGAATAAGTTTAAAACAATAAAAAACAAAAAAACCAGACTATCTTCGTTTTAAACAAAAAAAACGACAAAAAAACAAAAAAAACGACAATAAAAAACGACTCATCACTAGTTATAGCTAGATTTAAATAAATATACTGGATTTAAATAAATAAAAAGCTTTGGTTCTATAGTATAATTGTTTCATTTAAACATTCTTTTTGACAATATTACTGCATAGAAGTGTAACTAACATAATAGGTATTTTTTATTTATAGTTAATAATGAAAACTAGCGCTAGCGTCGCTAAATTTTGAAATGACTAGCGCTAGCGCCGCTATTATTTTGCCTCACTAGCGCTAGCGGCGCTAGTTTTCATGAGTAGCGCGCACAGCTTTGCCCTTATGTATGGCATTTTGTCGTTTCAACTTAGGCTTTCCGCAGGTTGTCTTGTGGTATTTTAGGTGGGAGCAGTTGCTGGCCACAAATTTGCAAACGTCGCACATGTACACTCTTTTATTCTTTGGCGTAATAGTGACATGTCTAGTTGTGTGTTGTGTGTTTTATTTTCTTTTGTATCGCCCACTTACAAATTTTTTTTTTTTAGGTGATTTACATCAACCCACTCTTCAATCATCATGCCTCGAAAGTGTAAAAATTACTCCGACAATTTCTGTTACGTGTGCGGCTCGCTCGCGACTAAATCACAACGGCGTACAATCACGATGGATCTTCAGAAAACTTACTGGTTATACTTCGGCTGTCCACTAGGCGACCAAGGTAAGGTGTGGGCGCCACGTGTTATCTGTACCGCTTGTTCGAATGGATTACGTGACTGGTTGACCCAAAGGAAAAAGTCGATGCCGTTCGCTATACCCATAATATGGAGGGAGCCGAGAGACCATCATGACGATTGTTACTTTTGCAATGTTAACATAACTGCATTCTCCGTGAACAACAAGCATAGCATCGTTTATCTGAATGTAGACTCCGCGATCAGACCGATTCCTCACGATGACACTATGCCGATTCCGCTACCTCCACAGCATGGACTCGATTGTTTATAAGACGAAAAGGAATCTGATGGAGGTGCGATTGGCCAAGATACGGGACCTTTGGCCGATCTTGACTACACACCTGACGAAGAACAATCGGAGCCGGAGAGGCTTACCCAAAACGAGTTGAATAACCTCATTAGAGACCTAGCCCTCTCCAAAGAGAAATCAGAACTTCTCTCCTCGAGATTCAAGCAGAAACACTTACTGAGAAGAAGGTCCGAGTGTGTCACTATCGAAAACGAAACCATGATTTGGCGACATTCTTTACAGTAGACGGTCCGCTCTATTATTGCCACGATATCAATGGGCTTTTCGAGAACTTGTCACAGGTATACACACCATCTGAGTGGCGCCTCTTCATTGATTCCTCATAGCGAAGCCTGAAAGCGGTTCTCCTCCATAACGAACTTAAAGCCGTCCATCCCGATCGCCCACTCGGTTCACCTAAGGAGAATTTTTTGTTTTAAACTTCACTGAACGGAAAGCAAAACCGAGACCTATTTTCACAAGTGGCTGCGAAACGCCAAGCAACCGTATTGATTTTGAGTGCCCTCAGAAAATAAATTTCAGATTCCTTAAAAAGTAGATTCTATCAACGTAAAAGCTCAACCATTAGGAAGGCAGCTGACGAGGAAGCTTCTAACAGTGGCTGTATCCTCCAGCGCGGGACACGTCAACACGAAGAAGAGGCGACGTCAAACGGAAACATCAACGTGCTGGTGGCCAAACTTCAAATCTCCGTGCAGCGGGGTGTCTACAGTTGGCCAGACTAGCAGTCGACGGCCTGTTGCGTGGCACGATCAGAGTGCCGATCGGCTCCCGGGGCCGGACCTATACCAGCGTGATTTTCTTTTCTAAAGGAGACCTACAATAACATGAATATACTACTCGAAGCAATTCAATACAGCACTCCTCAATGGAATATCTGTGGTGATCTCAAAGTCATTGGTATGTTAATGGGCATGCAAAGAGGGTTCACGAAATACTGTTGTTTCCTATGCCTATGGGACAGCCGTGCTACCGCGGATCATTACATCAGACGTGATTGGCATCAAAGAAGCACATGCGAGCCAGGAACGGGCAGTGTCCAGTGTGTTCCTTTAGTTGATCCAAAGAAGATTTTACTGCCACCTCTCCACATTAAGCTCAGCTTAATGAAAAATTTTGTGAAAGTGATGGGTAAGGCGAATTCGAGAGGGTTTCGATGCCTTGTTGAGAAATTTGCAAACATCAGTGCCGCGAAATTGAAGGAGGGAAGGTGGGGCCCCAAATCAGGGAGGTTCTGCAGGATGGAGGCTTTGAAGAAAACCTCAATGCCTTAGAACTAAAAGCATGGCAGGCTTTCAAATGGATTTGTGGAAACTTCTTGGGTAACCAGAAGTCTTCCGTCATACAAAGATGGAGTTCAGAAACTGTTCGATGCATATCAAGAAATAGGCTGTCGCATGTCCTTGAAAATACATTTTTTACATTCGCATCCGATTTCTTTCCCAAAACCTTTGGCGCGGTGAGTGACGAACAGAGGTAACGCTTCCATCAAGACATCCAGTCAATGGAGAATCGCTACCAAGGTTTCTGAAATGAAAGTATGCTGGCAGACTAGTGCTGGATGTTGTACCGCTATGATCCGGACAAGGTTTACAAAAGAAAATCGTACTCGCAACATTTTTAGGTTGGTGTACATTTCTTTTTATGAATGAAGTTGTACTTTTACGATAAATTGCGCTGAAATTAAGACCAGTCATATTTCGATAACTAGATGTGCTAGAGGAAAACCGAAAACAGATTTGGAATCAGCGTACAACACTGGTCTAGGAAAGTGTGTATACATCTTTGATGAGAGATAAAAGTTCGATGTTGTCGAGCAGTGATTAAGCGACTCTAGTAAGCATTGCAAACAGAGCTACATTTGGAGATGCCTGTAGGTATGAACTTACGAAGTTTTATATCATGTCATTACTATATAATTATATATACATGATAATATTAAGAATATATTTGCACCTGATATTATCCATTATCAGACATTTTTAAAGTTATATGTATAATACTTTATATTATTGAAGTAAATGTAAAAAGATAAAAAATTATTTGCAAGCATTATAACAATTTACATGTCGGTTATAATGCCGATATTATACAGGGTGTACACAAATTATCTTTACAACTTCTCTCTCAAAAATATTAGGAAAAGAAGTACACATACCGTTTTTGCACCATCTGTGAGAGAAAGTAATGAAGTTTCACGTGGTAGTTGTCAGATGTTTATTATTGTACAAGGTGTATACAAATTACGAAATTGGTACGAAATTCCCTTAACATGCATTTCCCAAATCGGTGGATTGGCCTTGGGGGGCCCATCTCTTGGCCGGCCAGATCACCAGACATAACACCCTGTGAAGTTTTTATGGAGTTATGTAAAAGACCGTGTACACAACTCTAGTGACCAACATCGCCAATTTAAAGACCAGAATTGCTGCCGCTGTTGCAAGAGTTAACGATGAAATGTTGTAGCGTACATGGATGAAGATATAATACCGTTTGGACGTCTTACGTCTAACAAATGGTGCCCATGTTAAGTGTGTTTGAGGTTATGTGAAACTTACTTTCTCTCAGAGATGGCGTAAAAACGGTATGCGTACCTCGTTTCCTAATATTTTTATTTGAGAGAGAAGTTGTAGTAAAGATAATTTGTGTACACCCTGTATATTCATTTCAAATCATATTTAAAAGTTCATATGTTACAATTTACGACGGGCGAAAAACAAAATTATCGACGCTAGTAGCTAGTTATCAGTATACCAGGTGGTATTCTTCTCTAGTTTAGCCTATTTTTTGTTATAGAAATACTGTAGATACAGTACAATAGTTTATACACAAATAACACAAACACATTATACGAGCACAGTTCAACTGATAACCAACTGATAGATTGCTTTCCCACACTTGTTTTGCTACATTAAGTCAATTGGTCTACTGCGGACTGACTAAATAATATTTACAGTATATACCGCGACATATATAATATTTATGTACCTAACGTCACAGTGACCTGTCACTAATCCGGTGGTCACCTAACTGAATAGCATTTATCAAACACTGCCGCCTGACTAGTCACCTGTCTGAATAATATTTATCAAAGTATGCCGCCACATACGGTCACCTGTCAGGTCATGGTCCTCACCTGAAGAATCTCCACCCCAATACTACCGGGGATTGAAAATTACAAAAAAAAATCAGGATTCCCTAAGGCTTCACGAGTCACGAGGCCTTTCCACTTTTCAGCTGGCCTCGAGGCCAAGGCCACTTTTGAGGTCCGAGGCCGAGGCCTGCAAAATATGCCCGAGACCTCAGCCCCAGGTCTGAAGGGAGGACCTAAAATCCATGGAATACTATACCCCAAATGGACAGGAAGTTCAGAGAAATTCTGAAGCAAAAGATTTTGGAGTTGTAATGACTGATGCGAAATTTGAAACAAAATAAGATAGCAGTAAACAGAGCAGAGAGAATAACTGGGCAGATACTGACAACCTTTATATGAAGGGATAGGAATATAATGATTCCTCTATTGAAAACAGTGATCATACCCAAGTTGGAATACTGCTCCGTCGTAACATCCCCATATAAAAAAAGACATTAGTCAGCTAGAAGGGGTTCAAAGAAGCTTCACAGCCAAGATCAATGGGTGCAAAGAACTAAATTACTGGGAAAGGTTACGCGAATTAAACCTATATTCACTGGAAAGGAGAAGGGATACACCATTATTTACACTTGGAAAATAATGGAGAAACTAGCTCCAAATCTTACTCTGAACCCTATAACCCCCAAAACAACAGTGGAAAGTAGAAAAGGAAGACTGTCGTGTTCCCAAACTAAAGGCTAGACAGGGAACATCTTTAACCCTGAAAGAAAATAGTTTTGTTGAGAGAATCAAGACTGTTTAATCAGCTGCCAAAGTAGTAAGGAACACGAGTAGTGTTGCGGTGGACGTCTTCAAAAGATTAGACGTCTGGCTCAGAACAATCCCCGATGAGCCGGGCGTACCTGGCTATGTGAGGTGGAGAGTACAAGAAACCAACTCTCTACTTCACCAAGCCAACTCGAGAGGGGCGACAAGCTTGACCTTCGTAAAATGAGGAATCATCGCGCGGAACATTTGAAAGGTCGAAACTCCAATTGTATTAATTTCATGTCAGTAAGACAAAATTTGTGAAGCTACATTCAAAATCTAAGTGGCTCGTGAGCTTCCCATAAATATTAAGGTCTCACTGACTTGAAAACATATTTGTTCAAAGTCGTTTTTATTAAATTATTTACATGTTATAATGAGAGTATGAACTGACTCGACATAAGTAGGCGAGCCACTTAGATTTGGAGTGCAGATTCACAAATTTGGTCTCACTGATTATGGATGGGAAGCTCAAAATTTTTACGGATGTGGTATTTTCGTAAATTTATGAAGTCATTATGTTTCCTCGAATTCACAAAAGGTATGAAATTTTGTTTGTATTTTGTATATCCTGACTTGATATAGGTAGACTTTGGTTTCATTTTGGGTTTGGTACACAGTCTAGTATAATTACCAAGTCTCCTAATCTCATTCATGAGCTGTTGCACTAAAATCAATATACGATAATCTACAACTTACACTTTCTATTTTCAATCATCATACTCTACAGTCTACACAACTTTATCTCTCGGAAAATAACGAAAAGTTATATGGTTCTGGTTTCCTCTAATTTATATACCGTGTGACCACAAAAATTGTCCCTGTTTTTAATCGCTTATTACTCAGTCATTATTGCAGCTTCACAAATGAAATAAAAGCATTCGAAAGAGAACATTTTAAAGTTTTAATTTATTCTACATGTGTTCAAAGTGACGTCCCTGGACATTTTTACATTTCACACAACGCGAAAGGAAGTTATTTATTACATTTTCCAAAACGCTGCATTCAATGGACTGTACACACTGTACCACCGCTTGCTTTAATTCTTCGATAGAGGATGGCTCTTGCCTGAATACTTTGTCCTTGACAAATCCCCAGAGAAAAAAGTCCATAGGTGATAGATCGGTAGATCTTGCGGGCCAGGGAAACTGCGAGCGATGAGAAATGAATCTTTGTTCAAAAAATCTTGTTAAACATTCCAGTGATTGCCTAGTTGTGTGGGCTGTTGCTCCGTCTTGCTGAAACCACTTGTTACTGCAGTTTTCTTGTTCAAAAACAGTGTTCAGCATTTCTACATATCTTTCTGAAGTTACTGAAAGCGGTCTCCTTGTCTCTGGGTCCTCAAAAAAGTAAGGACCATAAACCTTGCTGCTACTTAAACCACACCAGACTAACTTTTGGTGAATGCAGAGGTTTCTCCAAGTGTATATTTGGCTTGTTTTGTGACCAACACCGGTAATTCTGTCTGTTGATGAACCCATTGAGATAGATGTGGCATTCATCACTGAATATTATGTCACTTAATCTTATCTGGTTTTGTTCAATTATTGTTTCAATGCGTTCACAAAACATCAAACGACGCTGGTAGTCTTGTTCGCTAAGCTGTTGCAAACACATAATTTTGAATGACTTCTATGGAAAACTGATGAGTGGGTAGTTGGGAGGTAACGAAAATGGTTCACTGAGTAGGTAGGTAGTTAATCTAACAATTATTAAATTCCTTTTATGTCAATAACTGGGTGGATGAAACCAATTGGTTGCTCACCAGAGTTATTCTCCACACTAGTATTTATATACTGTGTGAGAAGAGCGTGCTCGGTAATAGAGATACATTACCGCTCAACCAACCGAGGAAAAAACCAAGACAACGCTAGTGGAAAAAGCACCGCGAAGAGGAGAACAAAGGAGAACGAAAACGAACGGGGCGAAAGGACGGAACGGGAGAAGGGACGAGAACAGACGACGAAAGAGATCCCCACCAGCAAGTACGCTCTCGACAATTAAACAGGAAGGAGAAAAGAGACTCTCTAATAACTAACAGTAAGTGACTAATTGTGTTTTTAACCCAGTAAATTAATCACATTAAATTAAGCTGGGTCAGACAAATTAGGCCTACATTGTGGCCTAAGACCCAGCATCAACTCATAGCTTAACAAAGGTGAAGGTAGATTGCCCTAACCTAATTTGGTGAGGAATCCTACTGTGGACCTCAATTTATCTGCCCGCTCTGGACCATTTCCGGAATCTCTAGGCTGACCCCTCTAGGCTAGACTTGATCTACTCTATAGTTAGACTGGAGATATAAGGGGTGGGTTAATTGTGGACCAATTCATAGAGCATTTTTCGCATTGGTGGTCCGTGTGTGGGGAATTTACAAACCTTAACCTTACTTAACAAAAAATTGCAGAATTAGGCTAAATGGTCTAGCCTAAGCCTAACCTAATCAAGCCTAATTAGGTCTACAACCTAGGGCTTAACTAGGAAACATTTACATTTAAGGAGTCTCATTCTCTTATAAGCTTAGACCTGAGTGACACATAAGTACTTGGGGGGGATTAAACCAAATTTAAACTTGACTGTTTTGTCTGTGCTCTCTCTTCTCTGGTAATTTCTTCTTGTCCTCTATTTCATTACGATCCCCAGTTAAACAATTTTGACTTAGACATGGACAGTGCGGAATTGAAAAAGTTAAAAAAGAAAAGGGGGGCAAAGTTGGGAGCTGTTACAAAGGCTGTGAACACACTTAACAATATTACACAACCAGGTAAGGAAGATTTAGAGTGTGTAATTCTTAAATTGGAAACTAAAAAGAAGGAAATAATAGCCATTAATGAGAGTATTTCAGAGTTAGTTGAATCCGAAATGGCTGAAGAACAATTGATAGACCTTTACGCTGATAATGATGATCAGGTAATCTCAATTGAACAGCAAATAAGGAGACTACGGTCTCGTTTGACTGACTTAACACCAAAAAAACCTAATTCTGATTTTAATCAAAGTAGAGCTAACCTTCAACAAAATTTAAGTGGCATGCTAAATCCTGAGTCACAAGAATTGAGGGCTCAGTTACCCATTTTGCTAGTACCAACATTTGAAGGGACACGGTACAATTCCCATCTTTCATTGACAAATTTGAGAATTTAATAGGTAATAAACCTTATATTTCAACTGTTGAAAAGTTTAGCTACTTAACTAGTTTCCTTAAAGGCCCAGCCTATAACCTGATAGCCTATTTACCAGCCGTAGGGAATTCATATGAAGTAGCTATTGATCTCTTAAAACGTAATTACATTAATAAAGATGAGATTGTATATGAATTATCTCAACAAATTTTTGAATTTGCACCCATAAAAGATAACCATAGTGATATGGAAAATTTTTATACAAAATTAGAAGCTATTATAGGACAACTAGTTAGCAATGAGATAGATATTAAAGCTTCATCTTGGATTATACAAGGCATAGTACTTGGGTGCCTTCCTTTGAGGGTTAAAGATATTTTAATTCTAAAGACGGGAGAAAATTATCCTAATCTGGAAGATATAAGAAAACACTTCCCCAATATCCTAACTAATTACAAATTGAGAGATTTTCCAACACAAAATAAGACCCAGACTATGGATAAACCAAAGACTGTTCCCAGAGACCAACTAGCTACAGCCAAACAGACAAAACTTGATACTGTAGAATCAAATGTGACCAACTGTAATACACGAACACCTACATTACAGAACTTTAATGTAACTGCTGCCTCAACTTACACACCACATTGCAAATTTTGTGCAAGTAATGAACACAGTAGTACTGGGTGACAAATATTCAGACTTTAACCAAAGAGCTAAAAGATGTGAACAGTTGAACCTGTGTAAAAAGTGTACTGGTCAGGGACATTATAAGAAAGACTAAATCTAGGTTAAGATTCAAGTGTAAGTTTTGTAAAAGTTTACGACATGTCTCATCAATGTGTGATTCACCAAAGTGTCCAAACAATAGTACTCAAACTCAAAAGATACCTCCCCCAAACAAAGGTAATCAAGAAAATGCCACTTTCATGGGACATTCTGTTTGTTCAAACAACGTAACAAGAAACACTGAGATTCTTTTACCAACTATTACTTTGGACTTAGTGAATAGTGAGGGTAGCACCACTCCAGTGAGATGTCTTATAGACTGTTGTTCTCAACAAACATTTGTTTCACAAAATGTAGTTAATAAATTGGGTTTGACACCAAACCCGAATGAACAAAAACTCAATATTGCATCCTTTGTTAAGGATAACTCGGACAAAAATAGCTATAAGACAATTGACCTGGAACTACATTTAGAAAATAAATTAAAGAAAATTGAAGCAGTTATTATTTCTAAAGTAGGACAAAACAAACTGTTATACCCAAACTAGAACAAACCATAAATCATTTGGGAAAACACTACAAATAGCTGATAGACATATCACTAACAACACAGTAGCTAACATTGAAATGTTAATAGGGGCAGATTATATTAATCTTATTCATAAGGGCATAGTAGAGATAGGTAATGGTATAGCTATTCAGACTCCATCAGGGATAGCCCCTTTGGGTGATCTATCCAAATACAACCTAGACCTAAACCAAAACAGTTCATGACCAACAAATACTATGTGCCTCAACTCAGTCCTACATAACACCTGTAAGAATAGCAACACTTTGAATAATATTATCTCAACTGAGAACATTAATTCATCATTATCAAATGAAACTTTGGATGAGGCAATTCAAACTTTATGGTTGCTAGAATCTGTGGGTATACATGACACAAATCAAACTTCAGAAGATCAGTTAATGGTAGAAAGATTTGAAGACACCATTCAGTGCAAAGACAATAGTTATTTTATTGAGTTACCTTGGAAAATAAATTGTCCAACTTTAAGAGACAATCTCAAAGTAGCTAAAGGACATTTATATAAAGTAATGAAAAAACTCAAACAAGATAATAATATTAAAAAGTACAGTGATGTCTTCAAAGAACAGCTACAGAAAGGCTTCATTGAGGAAGTAACAAATAACCCTTTTAAAAAAGATGGTTGTCATTATTTAACCCACAGGGAGGTTTATCGACAAGATGCCCCAACAACAAAACTCAGAGTAGTATATAACTGTAGCCTCAAAGACAGTGATAAACACAGTTTGAATGATTGCTTGATTGAGGGTCCTAATCTCATTTCTGACCTTGTGAAGATCTTACTGAGGTTCAGGTTAGACAAATATGCCGTACAAAGTGACATTTCAAAGGCATTTTTGAGAATAAATCTTAAAAATGAATATGATAAGAACCAACTTAGGTTCTTATGGTTCAAGGATCCATTTGATTTGAATAAAGGGTTCATAACCTATAGATTTAATGTTGTGTTGTGTTGTTTGGAGCCAATTGCTCACCTAGCCTATTAGCATTGACAATTAGACATCATTTAAACCAGTTTAATAACTCTAACATTGAACTTCCTTAAGGAACATTTTTACGTAGACAATCTAATAGGCTCAACAACAACAAAATCTGAATTATCTGAAGTCTATGAACACTCAAAACATTATGCAACAAGGTAACTTTGAACTTAGAGTGGATTTCAAATGATGAGGATTTAAACAAAGATTTTAAAGGATAATAATGGTCTTACTGAGCCATCAGACAGAGTTAAAACTTTAGGTATGAACTGGTATTTGGATGCAACTTCTAACAGTCATGATTCAATCTGTACTAAAGGTTTTAAACTTGAGGAAGCAAATACTAAAAGACAAATATTATCAGAGGCTTCCAAATTTTTTGATCCCATGGGTCTATTCCTGCCTTCAACAATAAAATCAAAATTCTCCTCCAAGAAATTTGGAGGACAAATGTTGGGTGGGATGATCCAATAACAAATGAAAATCAAAAATCTTGGAAGAAGTTAGCTGCTGATTTAACAAAAGTGCAGAACATTAAAATTCAAAGGTGCTGTGGGTTTAGGGATAAGCCCCAGAGACTTCATGTGTTTGCTGATGCAAGCACACAAGCTTATGGGTGCTGTGCGTATCTTGTAAGCCCTACAGAAAGTCATCTAATTTATGCAAAGGGAAAGTTGCACCTCTCAAACCTACCCGAACCATACCTCAATTGGAACTATTGGCTGCTGCATTAGCCATTAAAACCATTTCATTGCTTAAGGATGCTTACCATGATGTGAACATAACTCATATCCACATCTGGCTTGACAGTCAGATTTGTCTTGCCTGGATACGGAATGATAGCATTAATAGTAAGAATATCTTTGTAAGAAATAGGCTAAAAGAAATAGCTGAAGCTAATGAAAGCCTACAAGTAAACTTTCACTATGTTCCAACTAAACAAAACCCAGCAGACTTTCTGACCAGAGGTTTATCCTACAAGTTGTTGAAGTCAAACAAAACTTGGTTTATGGGACCTAAGTGGCTCTGTAATACAGACCAATGGCCTGTGGAACAAGTTAACTTGACATTAAATTTAATCTTTTCAAATGAAAAGGTTGAACCAATCACTAATTATGAAATTTATTCTGATTTCAACAAACTTGTCAGGGTTACAGCCTACTGTTTGAGGTTTGCTCACAACTGTTTAACAATTAACAAACAGCTAAATAAAAATAATCATAATTATACAGAAGTTGCAACCAAATACTGGATAGGCAATGCACAACAAAGAGAGTACCATAAAGAGTTAGAATTCTAAACTAATGGGAAACAAACAAAAGAACCTGTACCATCAGTAGTTGTGGATCTAAACTTGTTCAGAGATGAGGAAGGCCTTCTAAGGTGTAAAGGGAGATTAGACAAATCAAAACTGTCATACAAAAGCAAACATCCAATCCTTTTACCTAGATTTAGCTATTTGACAACATTAATCATCAGAAAAACACACAATGATGTATATCATATGGGGGTACCACAGACATTAACTACATTAAGAAAAACTTATTGGATACCCAAGGGAAGGATCACTGTTAAAACAGTCCTGAGTGAGTGTGTCACATGTAGGCGTATTCATGCTAGGCCCTATAGGAAACCAAATCCTCCTGCTTTGCCAGAGGAGTGTGTTACTCTCAACAGACCCTTTGAGACTGTAGGCATTGACTATACAGGAGCATTGACTGTAGGGGTGGGTGACACTGAACAAAAAATGTACATTGTACTGTTTACATGTGCTGCCTCACGAGCTGTTTATTTGGATGTTGTGGAGGACCTTACAGCAGAATCTTTTGTTGCTGTCTTTAAGAGATTCTGTGCACGACATTCAGTACCAAAGACAGTTTGGACTGACAATGCTACATATTTCAAGGCTGGTGAACAAGTCATCCACGACTTGTTAAGCGATGAAATCACACAATTATATATACAAAATTCAACAAAGTGGAAGTATATTCCGGTTGCCTCTCCTTGGTATGGTTCTATCTGGGAGAGGAATATACAAACAGTAAAGAATTGCTTGAAGAAAGCAATTGGCAAAAAACAGATACACTTATTTGGGTTGCTCACTCTCCTGGCTGAGATTGAGAACATCATTAACAATAGACCACTCACTTATGTGAGTGACAACATTAATGACCCGGAACCATTAACTCCAAATCATTTGATTCGGGGAGAACAAGTTAGTCTCCTGCCGGACTACAATATAGACTCTTCAGAAGACCCAAACTGGACTCAACGACATGATGAGCTCCAGACTAAGTTACAACATTTAACTAGAGTTAAAGCTCATTTCATTAAACAGTGGAAAACTGAGTACTTGATGGGTCTAAGGGAGAGACATAAACAAATGACTAAGAAGGATTGGTCTGACACAATTAAGGTAGGGGACCTTGTTCTCATACATCACAGTACTCCAAGACAATACTGGCCTCTGGCTAGAGTTTCAGAACTCAGACCAGGGGCAGACGGGGTAACAAGAGTGGTCAAATTAAGGACTTCAACGGGTGACACAACAAGAGACATTTCTCTTTTGTACCCTTTAGAGTCTGGACCCAAAACAATGGACTTTGGAGAACCTTCTCCACTGACAGTAACAACTGGAGACACTGAACTTCCAGTAACTATTCCTTTGACAGTAGGATTGGTAACGCATCCTACTACAACATTGACAGACACAAGACCTCAGCGACAAACAGCATTTAAAGGCGCGACTATTTTTACAACAAAAAATAGATGCTGGGGAATTGTATTTTATCTTCTAACTTTCATTTTTTCTTTTCTTATGGTAAAGACCATAGACAGTTTCATCCTATGGATGTATATTTTCTCTTCTAATTAAATGCTACACCTTCTCCATGAGAAGGTGAGGATAGGCACTGTTAATCAGATTAACAGGCATTTACAGTCAAATAGTTAGCTAGTCTACACTCAGACATAAAAATTGGTGACAATTACACCAAAATTTTTATCTCCCGGGGCCCCAGTATGGAAAAACTGATGAGTGGTAGTTGGGAGGTACGAAATGGTTCACTGAGTAGGTAGGTAGTTAATCTAACAATTATTAAATTCCTTTTATGTCAATAACTGGGTGGAAAACCAATTGTTTGCTCACCAGAGTTATTCTCCACACTAGTATTTATATACTGTGTGAGAAGAGCGTGCTCGGTAATAGAGATACATACCGCTCAACCAACCGAGGAAAAAACCAAGACAAAACGCTGGTGGAAAAAGCCCCGCGAAGAGGAGAACAAAGGAGAACGAAAACGAACAACGGAGCGAAAGGACGGAACGGGAGAAGGGACGAGAACAGACGACGAAAAAGATCCCCACCAGCAAGTACGCTCTCGACAATTAAACAGGAAGGAGAAAAAGACTCTAATAACTAACAGTAAGTGACTAATTGGTGTTTTTAACCCAGTAAATTAATCACATTAAATTAAGCTGGGTCAGACAATTAGGGCCTACATTGTTGGCCTAAGACCCAGCATCAACTCATAGCTTACAAAGGGTAGATTGCCCTAACCTCAATTGTAGGAATCCTACTGTGGACCTCAATTTATCTGCCCGCTCTGGAACCATTTCCGGAATCTCTAGGCTGACCCCTCTAGGCTAGACTGATCTACTCTATAGTTAGACTGGATATATAAGGGGTGGTTAATTGTGGACCAATTCATACAGAGCATTTTTCGCAACTTCATTCTCAAATCCACGTGATTATTTTCCGAATGCTCTCCCGTTTGATTCCTGTCACAGCTGATAGTCCGTCTCACAGATTTCTTGTTGTCCGTTTCAAGCTGAATTGCGACTGAATCAATGTTTTCAGCGGTTCGCACACTTTGCTGCGCCCAGAGTTGCCTTTATGCATGTTCTTGATTGAGCCGTGATGTTTCCATTTTGCGAAAATCCTGCGAATCGTTTTTAGGATTTATGGTCCTTTGCTGACCGTATTGTCGTCTGAAAGACCATTGGGTGGCAACTACCGAGCCATGTTTGATCATCTCTTCTGCGATGAAAACACGTTGCATGTCGACAAAAACCCATGATTGTGGTGGATAAACTGTCATTTTTTTATAAGTACTGATTTCGTATCCAGGATATCGAAAAAATTAAATAAAACTTTAAAATGTTCTCTTTCGAATGCTTTTTATTTCATTTGTGAAGCTGCAATAATGACTGAGTAATAAGCGATTAAAAACAGGGATAATTTTTTTGGTCACTCGGTATTAGAACTGCATGGACCGTAACAAACCCTGCCTCTAATCCGAAATTAACAGCCATTTTAAACGCGCGTCCATCCGCCTCGACCTCATAATTAACCTCTTAAGCATTATCGACGAGTTATATAGTCTATCGGTGCGTATATAAAAGTGAAAAGTGAAAAGTAACACTTAACAGGTTAACTATTGAATGAGATTTGTAATTTGTACTGCTCACATGGGAGGGCGCTGCGAGTCATTTTTTATATGAACGTTTATGAATGCAATGAACTTTTATAAGACTTGGTAATTATATTATAATATAATTTGGTAGTGAAACAAATCAAACTAACTAAATATTGCTCATTCAAACAATTATTTGTAATAAAATCTAAAACTTGGCCCACTTTGGGGTTAATTTTTTTTCTCTTCTCGACCAAGTGTTTGGAAGAACTAAATTATTCTTCGAAAAATGCCATCACCATAAATTACACTTATATTATATATATTAATATGTAATAAAATGTAGGCTCAGTTAATAAATTAAGCATATACAGTAGGTTTGTATTTTTTCGAAGCTTAGTGACATAATATTCAATTTTTGTTAATATTCTGGGTCATTCCACGGTGACAACCACAACATTTGGAGCAATTGTTTAGTAAACATTTAACTAAAAAAAGGATAAGTATGGGAGAGGTAGGACAAAACTGCCAGGCTACGAGGCAGTGTAAAGGTACATTGTGGGAATATTTGTGGTAGAATATATCCCTTCGACTTTTATATGAAGAGCTGATTTCCAAAACGCGCTAACTCCATAAAACCAGTTATTGGCACATTTTACATTTTTTTACTATAGTCTGACCTTAAAGTAGTTTTTTCACATTTATGTTGGGAGTGAATGTCATTAAGCAAAGAAAGGTGTCTGAATAAAATCTAGTACACATGTTTAATTTGTAAAAACGTTTTTGTTTGTAATTGGTGGTGGACTGAACACCTTTTGGAACACAATCAAAGGGAAGTTTGTCCAAAAGACTTCTGGATTACACCGAAACAAAAAGAGAGCCGTACAAAACCAGTATTATTTATTTCAATATCTCTACCAGTTCATTCAATCGTATCAAATTATATCAAGCCAAAATGTCATCCTGACGATGCGCCACACACTACTGTTGTTGTTGTTGAGCCGATCAGCCCACCCTAATCGAGCAAGCCGGCGGCGGCACGCAGGTAACCGATCGCCCTCTCCGGAGTGGACCAGAGGTTCAGCGCATTAGTGATGTTGTGTTGTGTTCGTTGTTGTGCTAGAGCGGTACAGTCCGTCATAATGTGTTCAATTGTTTGTGGTGTGTCTTGGCACAGGTGGCAGGTGGCGTCTATGGAGTTGTCTAGTCTGTGTTTATATGTCCGTAAGTTGGGGTGATGTCCACATCGGAATCGTGCTAAGTTAACTCGATCCGATCCGCTCAGGCTGATCTCTGACCTGTTAATGGGTGGCGGCTTCGCACCTAGGACCGCATTCGGACCGAGTCGTGTCAGTGCTTTGTGGGTTAGGTGTGTGTGTGTGTGTGTGTTTTCTGTACTGTGTGATGTCTGTGGGGCGTGGTATGGAATGGAGTATTTGGTTATAATGTGTCTCTGGTGTTACCTTAATGGTGCGAGGTGTTGGTGCATGATTGTACATGTAGTGGCAAGGGTGTTGTGGGTTAGTTGTCGCTGCTGCTATGAATTATGTTCCCCTCATGTCTAAATGTTCCTAACTTTCAGTATTTTTGTTTCTGTGTGCATGTGTTCTATTGTTGTTTGAGTACATCCTGTAATGATACGAAGTGCGTTGTTTTGTATTGTCCGTAAGGTGTTTGTGTGTGTGTTTGTGTGTGTGTGTGTGTGTGTGTGTGTGTGTGTTTGAGATAATAGGTGCCCAGCATGGGCTAGCATAGTCCATAACTGAGCGAATATATTGTTTGTATATGAGTGTTGTTGGTTCCTGCTGGTGTCCAAAGTTTGTGCCTGTTAGTACCCTAAGCGAGTTAAGTCTTGACGTACATTTATTTTTAATGTCCTGAATGTGGTTTACAAAAGATAATGATGTGTTGTATGTGACCCCCAAGTATTTTAGTCCTGTGTGTGTGTGGAATGTTGGTGTTGTTTAGTGTAAGCTGTGGAGTTATCTGGTGTTCTTTTGTGTTGCTTGTTAGCAAGGTGGTAGTCAGGGCCGGATTAAGACCTTTAGAGGCCCTAAGCACTTAAAAGATTTTGGTGCCCCATATATATGTAATTCAAAATATAAACAAAAATAAACCATAAAATAAAATTTTATTTTTTGAAATGAAACAAAACTTACAGTAAGATGGAAAATAATGTTTATTTTTGTATACTTCCACTTCATTTATATTTGAAAAGTTGTATGTGACCCCCAAGTATTTTGGTCCTGTGAGTGTGTGGAATGTTGGTGTTGTTTAGTGTAAGCTGTGGAGTTATCTGGTGTTCTTTTGTGTTGCTTGTTAGCAAGGTGGTAGACTGGTAGTTGATTTTGTGGGCGCTACTTTGAGTCTATTGTGTGTGAGCCAGTCTTGTATACTGTTTATGTATGTTTGTAGGTTATTTGTAGCGGTGTCGATGTTGTTGTGGGTGGATGTTAGTGTGATGTCATCTGCATATGATAAGGTAAGCTTGTTATCTATGGGTGTTGGAATGTCGTGCATGTATAAGTTGGTGTTGGTGAGAGAACAGAGCCTTGAGGGACCGCGTTCAGAAAAACCTTGTTTTTGGATGACTTGCCATTAAATGTGACATGTGAGTATCTTCCTGAAAGATAGTTGCTCAGCCACCTTTTGGTGTTATTGTGCATGTTTGTGTTGAGTATTTTGTTTATGAGAGGGAAGCGTGGAATAGCATCAAATGATTTACTAATATCTATTGTTGCTAATTGTGTACGTTGAGTTGGTCGTCTGGAGTTGATGCCATCCATGATGTGCTGTGTGAGGTTAGTGAGTAATGTCGTGGTTGAGTGGTGAGGTCTGAATCCATGTTGAGTAGACGATAGTGGTATGTGTGGGTTAATGATTCGTAAGATTAGTCTTTCCGTTACTTTGGAAGGTGTGCATAGTAAAGTAATGGGTCTATAGGAAGCTGGTTCTGTTTGAGTTTTGTTTGGTTAGAGTAGTGTAATAATTTAACCTTGTTTCCATATGTCAGGAATAATACAGTGTTGGTTATGAATATGTACTGATGTTTGTGAGAGCTAGTTTCCCTGTGGGCCCAAGTGTTTAAGGTGTATGTTAGATATGTTGTCTGGTCCAGTAGCCTTCGAATTCTTAATGTTTTTGATGATCTTGGTGGTCTGATCTGCATTGAAGGGTGTAAGGGTCGTGTCGAGTCTGTAGGTTTTCTCGTGTCTGGCTGTTTGTGTGTTTCTGATTGTTGTCTCTGTTTAAGCGACTTATCTTTGCGTAGTGATTAACTAGAATGTTAGCTTGTTGTGTATATGTTGGGATATTATTTTGGCTGCGACAGATAGCCGCGTGTGGGGTGTGAATGGCCGCGTGTGAGGTGTGAATGCCGCTGTTAGAGTGGGTAATGCTGTTTATAGTCTTGTATAGCCTGGATGTATCTGTGGAGTGGTTTAGTGTTGTTATGAATTCCCTAAATGTTTCTATTTGTTTGTCTTTAAGTTTGTTGTTTATTTCTGACACTACTGTTGAGCCCATGCCATGCACGTGTTGGACTCAGCATGCATTGTTCACCACACATCCTCATTTCTCTCACTGTAGATGTAGGTACATACAATTATACTAACATTGTAGTTTATAGAGCGAGCTGTTGGTGGATTTGTGGATTTAGATCCTTTTGAATTGAACTTTGCACCTTTAGGAAACAAAGCCATATTATTATGTCCGTTATGAAAGGGATATAATGCCTTTGGAAACTAATCGATAACACACCTTGATGCATATGGGCATGAACTGTTTTTTAGTGGTACAAACTCAACTTTGACCAAAAATGGACTTAGTACCTTTTGGAAATTAGTCATTGACGTGACGGTCGCAACAAGGATAAGACGATTAATAATGGAAAATACGTTGTTTCGTATTTGTCATAGCCTATATGTAATTTTGGTTCAAGTGACAGAGGCATTCCGTGTCAAGTGTACACACCTTATGTCAAGTCATCCCACTGATTTTAATGATTTTTGGCGTGGTAGTTGGGTATGATGAGTAATGAAGCGTGACCAAATTTTAGCCACTTGGGTCAAATAGTTTGGGAGTAATGACCCCCCAAATTTGAGGTCAGCAGCGTAACCTCGTGATTTTGAAAGGTCATAACTCAGGATCTAATGGATGCATTTTAATGATTTTGGTGTCAAAATGCTCAGAAAAGACAGCAGAATAATTTTAATTTTATGCACAGAGTGCGTACCGTACATTCCGTTAAAAAAGTTGCATTTATATTTCACCTTTGACCTTAGGTCAGAGTTCAAAATTCAAGGTCATGAAAATTGGCATAAGTAAAGACCTTTAGATGAAGCATATTCAAGCAAAAAATTGGAGTGGGATCTCTATGGGTTTGCTTTCCACAAGCATTTGAAATTGTGCATGTTGAAAATTTTGAGCATTTTATTTAAGATAACTTCACATATAGTTCATATATATATGTATAAATATAGCTACATTCATGGTTTGATAAATAAACTGTATGTATTAAGATTTTTGCAAATATTAAGGTATTTGCTGCTCTAAAAACAATAATTTTCATCACAGTACCTATATAATTTGTATATTTAATCATGTTAAATTTGTGTGTTCAGGTTTTGACTATATGCTGATAAAATGTCATCAAAATATTGTTGTGATCCATTCAATTCCAACAATAAATTAAAATCTTCTGATCTTCGGCCTGCTTCACAATCACTGAAAAATTTCCAAATCATTTGAAGCCAGGCCAAAAGTTATGCTCATGCAAAAAAAAAATTTTCCTTACCTATTTCACAAGTTCAAAATATAGTAGAACCAGAAATATCATCAAACTTGTCTGATACTACTATGGAAACCGTGTCATCAGATGTTTTTGTTGACAAGGAGGCTGAATTGTCAGCAATGAATGAGACAATCGCCATGATTGGGGAAAGTCCGATTGTCAAGCGCAAGATTCAAAGAAATGAAGCATACCTCCCAACAAAAATGGCCAAAATACAAAGTTCAGTAAGAAGACACTTAGATATGGTAGGTGAAATTCCTCAAGAGCCAGGTCCATCAAATGTAGACAAACTGTCCGAGCCAGAAGTAGTTGTCCAAACATTGAAAGATAAATATCAAAACTCGGATAAACATGACCAAATTATGATTCTAACTGTTTTTGCACCATCAATGAGTAAGAAAACTAATTCAAGAATTTAACTATTCACAAAGAATGCAAAGAATGGCTGTTCAGGCTCAGGAACTTGCAAAAGAAGAGAGTATTGTCGTCACCGAATCCAAAGATGGGGAAGGAATTGCCACTGGAAGTAACTAACACTGTTAGAGAGTTTTTTAGAAATGATGAAATAAGTCGACAAATGGCAGGCAAGAAAGACTGCGTAATAATAAAAGAAAATGGTGAACGAAAAAAATATCAAGAGGTTAGTTTTATGTAATCTAAAAGAAGCATATCAACAATTTAAGTTTAAGTTTCCAGCTCTCTATAGGATTTTAGAAATTTGCGATGCTACGCCCCAAAGAACGTGTTTTGGCGGGAGCAAGTGGGACGCACAGTGTGCGCGTCTGCACAGTTCATCAGAATGTTAAGTTAATGATGAAGGGTTCTAGAATGGCAGAAATTACCAGTGAGGAAGAAATTCCGTTGAGTAGTTACCACTGCGCTTTAGCCAAAATTATTTGTGACAAAAGTCAACCTTCCTGCTATTTAGGAGTGTGTGATCAATGCCCTCGACCTGATTCGCTAAAGGAAACTCTTCTTACATGTTACGAAGAAAAAGGTATTGATGAAATCCAGTACAAACAGTGGACAACAACGGATCGATCTCAGCTGGACTGTGTTATTCAAAATTTAGATGATTTCCTAGATACCTTTATTTCTCGACTAACTCGACTAAGGCATCATGATTTCATTGCCAAACAACAAGCCAAGTATTTAGAAAAAAGAAAAAACTGGATGAAGGCGATTTTTTGGTGATTGGAGACTTTTCCGAAAACTATTCCTTTGTAGTCCAAGATTGTGCTCAAGGATTTCACTGGAATAATTGCCAAGCGACTTCATCCATGGGTTTATTATTACAAAGAGCAAGAAAAGGTAAATCACAGCTCTCTAACTATTATCTCAGAGTGTAATACACATGATACTGTTGCAGTGCATCTATTCATAAAAGTTTCAATAAATCATCTTAAGTCAAATTTTCAGCTACTAAACAGAATTATCAATTTTACCGAAGGATGCGCAGCTCAATACAAAAACTGCAAAAACTTTTTAAATTTATGCCGCCACCATGAAGAATTTGGAGTTAAGGCTGAGCAGCATTTTTCTGCTACCAGCCATGGCAAGGGACCATCGGATGGTGTCGGAGGAACCATCAAAAGAAAGTCTTCGTACGCCATATGATAATCAAATTCTGTGCCCAAAAGATCTTTTTGATTTCTGTTCTTTAAAATTGACTAAATGTCTTTTAGCTTTGCAACACAAGAACAATACTCAAATGAGAAAGAATTTTTAGATCCAATTTTATCAAAAGCGAGAACCATACCAGAACTCAAAAATTCATTCATTCATTCATTCATACCACTGACAAAAAATTGTTTAGAAGTACAAATGTACAGCGCCTCAGTTGAAAGTCGAAAGAATTCGCTTCCCCCCAACAAGCCACTCAATTAATTGAAAATGTCACAGGATATGTAACAGTGGAGTATGATAACCACTGGTGGATTGGGTGTGTGATGTGTGATGGAAACATATCCTGGTGAGGGTGAAGTGAAAGTAAACTTCCTTCACCCTTGTGGCCCAAACAAGTCATTTACTTATCCTGAAAATCCTGATATACTTACAGTAGATTTGTCCGACATCCTCACAATCAAACCCAACGACAGCTACTGGAAGAACATATACAATCACAAAAAAGGAAACCAATTAAGCCAATATGATCCTGAAAAAGCGTCATCTTAAAAAGTAATCAAGAAACTGGATACAAACTTATTGTCAAAAAAATATAATCAAAAACTTACAACTGCATGGAAAATGTGAGTATTGCTATTTAAATTGCTTATTGACATGTATACCTATATACTATAACTATTTCAATAATTACACTTATGAATACAGTGCTAAGTATTAGTCTATCTTAAATTGTACAGCTTCCTAATATTAAATTATTATTAAATAGCGGAAATCCCTCTAACCCTCTAGTCGTTAGAGCCTGTGACTGTGAATAAATGGTCCTCGGTTAGAATCCTAGTAGCTTAGAAAATTTATTTTCTCCACAAGCGCGCGCCCGATGCCTATGCTTGTTTCTGCCATAGAGTAGAATATGTAAGATCTCTAAACTAATACGGAATGAAAAAAAAACCTGTTTTGGCACCCTGCATAGTATCTAGGCCTAGGTCCTTCGGAAGTTGTAACGAGGTACACACCTAGGCCTTGGGAGGTAACTAAGGGGTTTAACTACCTACCTTGCTAATTAATTTTTTAAACAACTCCTTATCATGATAATTTTACTTAAATTTTTAATAGGTATAAAATTTATATTTTTCAGGTTCAGCACGGCGATATGAAGTGTTAATTCATCAGAAATACCCCTACAAGTTAGTCATTGTTCAAACTTCAAACACCTAAATTTCAAGTTGATTTTAACTGCAAAAATTATATGGGATTTGCGATAAAAATTATTGATACTTTTAGAGAACCAAATAATTTGTTTGTCAAAATCTTGATGCTTACCTATATATATACAGTATATATATATATATATATATATCAAATCATGTATGTAGCTATTATAATATGTATACATATGAACTTGTGGAAAGCAAACCCATGGAGATCCCACTCCAATTTTTTGCTTGAATATGCTTCATCTAAAAGGTTTTAACTTATGCCAATTTTCATGACCTGAGGTCAAGGTCAAAGGTGAAATATAAACGAAACTTTTTTTTAACGGAATGTACGCACTCTGTGCATAAAACTGCATAAAATTAAAGTTATTCTGCTATCTTTTCTGAGCATTTTGACACCAAAATCATTAAAATCCATCCATTACATCCTGAGTTATGACCTTTCAAAATCACGAGGTTACGCTGCTGACCCCAAATTTCGGGGGGTCATTACTCCCAAACTACTTGACCCAAGTGGCTAAAATTTGGTCACGCTTCATTACTCATCATACCCAACTACCACACCAAAAATCATTAAAATCGGTGAGATGAGTGGCAGAAATCACCAAAAAGCGTGTACACTTGACATGGAATGTCTCGACAGGCTTTTATTGGTCTAGAGGTCGTATTGGTAAATTTAAAGGATCCAGACGCAGTTCAGAAAGTCCATAGGCCCTAATTACTAACCTAACCTAATTTAGCATATTGCCAAGATGTTATGGACTGTCTCTGAAATGTGTGTGGATTCTTGATATTCACAGTCCTATTAAACCGGAGGTAGTAGGCTTAGGCCGGGCCTACTTCGAACTAGAATAGTTTGTGATGAAGTCATTTTACTAAAAATAGTGTTAATTTATATTCAGAAAGCGAACTTGACTTCAAATTTATTGCTCAATTTCTTTCAATAAACCCATTAATTTAAATGGGCCCTTACTTAATTGGGGCTATTTCGTTCGCTCACTCCTCATAAGTACCATGTTTTTATGTAGAATTCACTACTTGCCCGTTGAAGTGAAACTTTTAAAATTAATTCCTACTCTAAAAGTTATGTACATAATAATCCTTACCGTACAGTCGTTTTGCAAAGCCTCATGCTCTTTATGAAACGTCATTTACGGACGACAAGAAGAAATTGGGCTATAAAAACTTGTAAGGAATTCTGTAATTAAGTTAATTTCGAGTAAACCGCTGGCAAGCAAGGATTGTACACTCGCATGAATTCAGTTCAATGTCGATCTTGTGTGATCTTATTTGTGCCACTTAAAGGGTCCATTCGGGCTTTTCATAAACAGTTATCTGAAGGTCTACAAATTTAAATAGTAATAAACATCTTCCATTTTAATTTTTTTTTCTCCTATACAAACGAACTACGAGTTTTTCTTTAAACCAGGAAGAAAAATCCTAAAATATTTCATAAGAAAAATAAAATTTTGGAATATAAGAGGCCTATTAAAAATTTTTCAGGAGTATATTCGGAAATTTGTACGTTAAGCGACATTAGGTCGGATAGCAGTTGGGTGGGAGACCTCGGCAGTGTCCAGACTAGGTTATGTAGCGACCCGTGGTTCGAATCCTACGTAAAGCTGTAGATCCCCTCCGTCATATGACCGTAGATGTTGCAAAGGAGATTAAACAACCCCATCATTACATTCTACTCTAGGAAACAGGCCAGAAGTACGGACATAACTACTGGGCTTTGGGCTGGGTTTAGACCACACCAGAGGCCTAAGTCGTATGAATGAAGTACCTCCCAATAGCTTAATTCAGTAAACAAAAGAACGAAGAACAAAACCTGCGTATTTCTCTGACTCAAAGAGACAAGATTCAAAATTTCAATAACCATGAAGACTGGTGGGCTTTTATTTTAAATCGCCAAATACATTTTATTAAATGACTGCTTTCGGCACACGAAATAGAGCTATAAATAGGTACCGTAACAGGATAAGATGGATATCTCAAATCCAGTGAACTGACGAGATTTAGGGATAAAACGGACTAATAATTTTAACTCGTCAATGTAAACATCAAAATTCAACCTTAATTCAAAGTGGAAACGAGTCACTTTTATTATTTCAAAAAAGAAGAAACTCAGGCGCAATACTGTGCAATTAGGGATTATTTTCATTCCCTATCTTCATACAAGTCTACTTAAGTCGTGGTAGAGTGAAGCGTTAATTAAATGGTCGATTTACATGCTAAAATAGCCTTTTTCACGAAAGTTTGGCTTCGAATTGATCCAACTAACCATTTACACAAGCTATATAGTGTTAACGGGAATAGCCTAAAAAACGTTTTACGGTTTGTTATGTATTTTTGCTCTCGTCATTGTCATTTAAACTAACGAAAATATCACACCTTAACCTAACCAATCACCAAGGGCGTACAGTTGACCTAACCGGGCATTCAATTAACCTAACCGGTTAATATAACGGAAAATGCCCGGTTAGGTCAACTGTACGCCTTTGATAATTGGTTAGGTTAAGTTGTGATATTTTCGTTAGTTTAAACGAAAATGACGAGCAAAAATAAACTTTTTTAGGGTATTCCCGTTAACAGGAAAGTACCATATATATATATATATATATTCGCCCCCGCCCGTTAATTGGGAGAAAATAATCCACTTTTCCAAAACCTATTAGGCCTATTAATCTGTTAATGCCCCACTGCGTACTTAATTAAATCTCTGGAATGCGATAGTCCTTTTCCATCCCCCACCCCGGCCACCTCTTGCCGAAGGAATGGATTCAAATGGTTTATTCTCATACGTCGATACGAAGTTAAAAACAAATATATTAAAGAGTCCAACGTGCAAATTAATAGGCCTTTGCGAATGCGACTAAATAATCATTTATTATATAAACACTATAATAGCCTTTACTTTCAACCTTTCAAAGGTTTCGTGGGAAGAGCCATCTTCACACGGAGGTCAGGCCTGTGGCTTCGCCTCTGGAACTAGTTTGGCGGAGGAGAGAGTTGCTGCTGGCTTCGACTCTACGTGTTTACATAGCTCAGCGTACTCGATTCGTTTGTAATTATGTGTAGATATCGCAAAATATATATATATATATATATATATAGTAATACGGGTGCGGCAAAAGTAACGCCCTTTTTAGTTTATTCTCTTTTATTGAAGGAAATAAATCAATTACAGCATTTTAAGAGAAATAAGGTTTTTAAGAAAAATACAGCATTTTAAGAAAAAAAATAAGTACTTTCTCAGTAAAAACTAAAAATAACGAATTTAATTAATTTTGTGGTTGGTTATACTGTATAAAACTATAAAGATACAATTATTAAAAGGGCGTTACTTTTGCCGCACCCGTATATATATTGCGATATCTACAAAATTACAAACGAATAATATATATATATATATATAATAGTACTTAATTATGTTAGTGACAGGGGCCTACAATTAAAATAAGCAATATTATATGATGAGACTTAATTAGCAAATTCGACTAAGGAAAATCGTAAGAACAGTCCCGAGCATCCTTACCATTATCATCGCAACTCTTATCATCCCATGAAGCACATTCCTTCGCTGCGAACACAACTAACCTCACTCGCGTTGAATGCAACACTGAGTGAAAAAGTGAAAAAATTGGAACGATCATTGTTGTTGTGTTGTTGGTCTTTTTTTTTATTTTCCTAACTTTATAAAATTTTTTTTGAAATAATGTGTGAGGATCTTGTATGAGAAAGAAGTTCACAGTTATAAGCAAAAGCAAATACTGTAACTCTTTATATTCAGGATCACCGACAGAAACCCACAAAAATTTTAGGACCCGGGACAAATTTAAATAACCTGGTCCCCTTCTGCCTTCCTTTATACCGGGCCTAGCCCATGTCGGCGGCTCTGAATATAGTGCTAAGGTACTGCAGCCAATTTTAAAGTTTTAAGATAAATATAATTTTACATTATCTACAGTATACGACTATTTATTTTGGAGATGATTATGCATTAATCGTAAAATATACAGTAGATGATGTTTTTTATTTAATTTATCTGTTTAGCAAATAAAACTGTCTTCTTGTACGTTGTTAAATAATTTTGATTGACTGATTCATTGTTCTGGTTATGGTGCTTAGAACAGAAAATTAATTACATCTGCAAACTCCCACAAAGATCCAAAATCTCTTCAGTTATGTAGTTCTACTTTTTAACAGTTAAAAAAGAAAGGGGAACTATTATAGTGTGTTAACTACACACAACAACACTGAACAACCCTGTAGGTACTAAACTATAGCATCACAGCAGCTGTTTCGAAAGAGAGAGAAGAGAGAGAGAGAGAGAGAGAGAGAGAGAGAGTAATAATTCTCAAATTTCAACATTTGGTTGGTTAATCCCACTTAAGTTATGAGTGGTGTTACAGTGATTTTAGCTTGGTTGGTTGGTGTTCTAAAGGTTGTAGTACATGATGTATACGAAAAGAGTACAACGTGCTGTGCATGCGTACTAAAGACACGATTTTGCACAGAGACATAACTATAATACAATAGTTGGCACACATGAAAATAATGAACGACCTGAATAAACCTTAATTAAACAAAATTGAAAATAACTAGATGAGTTAAAGCTTTCTTGTTTGCTAAAACTGAGTGAGTCGCATCACTGTATGCAGATTTAATAGAATTTCTGGAAACAAATTTTGAAACAACTTTAATTAATAAAACTCATAACCAGAAAGATAACTTTCAGAAATAGTAATTTACTTAGCAACCAGCCGTTACTAAAAACTGTTCTAAAGAATAGTCAGGTTTCTGCACTATATCTTAAGCCATTAGTACCAGTATCATAAATTTTATTTCTGTGCCATTTAAAGGTTAGTAATTTTTTTTTTTAGGAAAGTTCCTAGCAATGCCTGGTTGCTAAGCAAAACCTGACTCCATTTAGAGGCTTATCTGGTTTAGTATAATTACCAAGTCTGCTCATCTCATTCATGAGTTGTCATACTATAAAATGAATATACGATAATTTACAACTTACGCTTACTGTTTACAATTACCAGATTCTTCACAACTTTTTATCTCTCAGAAAGTAATAAAAACTTATATTGTTCTTGTTTCTTCTAATCTGTATGCTATTATAACTGTAAGAACTACAGTAAAAAATCCTGCTCGTAATCCGAAATTACCAGCCATTACTAACGCGCATTCACCCACCTCGGCTGCATAATTAATGCCGTTCAATGAAATTTGTAATTTGTAAAGCTCACGTGGGAGGGTGCTGCGAGTCAGTTTTAGTATAAATGTTTATGAATGAAATGAAACTATATGAGATGACTTGGTAGTTATATTAGACTATGTCTATGACTATGACCATACCAATAAGAAGAACCAAAGCTCACCTATATCTAGTCATACCACGCTTCTAATTTGTAAAGCTACATTTAAAATCTAAGTGGTTCGAAGACTAAAAGTAAATGTGAAGGTCACATTGGCTTAAATATTTATTTTCAAAATCTTTTGTATGAAATTATTTGCATGTTATACTGCAAGCGTGCGTGGATTTGGATTTGGATGAATCTCTGAAAAATTCGTTTGAGGCGCAAAAAGTTATAACAATAGGGGAAAAAAATAACGAAATATATAAGAACAATGTCAGTTCCTGTATTTATTTCTTGTGCAGCTCTATTTTTTCCTTAGTTCTTTGAATATAAAATTTCAAGATATTCTAAATTTACCTTCATTAACCTTGGTTTTGCTTCCCTCCAAATTTTTTTATTCTTACGAAAATCAAGCTTGTTGCTCCACCTTAGACCTACAGCTTAACGTGGAATCCAAACCATCACCCATCACTCGAACTCGATCTCACGACCTCCCGACTAGCAGCCCAGCGTCTGAAGTTCTGAACCGTCTACAATTTACGCTTTACAATTACCATACTCTTCACAACTTTTTTGACTTCCTAAGTTCCTGCCCATTACACTTCGTCATGTGATGATGCATGTATGTGTCAAGCTTCATCAATTTATGTTGAATAGTTTAAAAGTTGTTACAGGAAAAAAGTGTGATAAACAGATGGACGGACGGATGAACGAACAAACGGACGAACACACGGCCGGACAATCGCAATCTAGTATGACTACTGCAAATTTTTTGGTCGGGGACATAATTAGTAATGATAATGATTGGATTTTGTTTTTAAATGTGATTACTGTCACCGTAAACAATAAAACATCCAAAGAAAAACAGAATATTATACTAATGAGTAATTTTTCATGCTTTTTGAAATTTCATGTTTGCAGACGAAACTTTTTTCAGAAACTGTACATATCGAATGGTCAGATAATAGTTTTAGCTATAGTGTACTATAAAAAAAAAATACTTAATTAAGGGAAACGCCACAAACTCTCGGAAAACGTAGGAGCTCCGATACAGTAAATAGAGTACAACAAACAAATCGGCACGATAAAAGAGATCACGTGATTAGAAAAAGCATTATCCCTTGTTTCTAAGGAAGGTAAAAACCCTGAATTTAATATCGAGGGATTGGCGTGAGAAAGTTGTTGAAAATATAAGTGATTATCTCTTCTCTCGTGACCTCGCAACACACAAACAGATCTCTGCAGTGGCGGTTCCTCATATGGGCAATATGGGCAGCCGCACAGGGCGGCATTTGTGGAGGGGCGGCATGAGCGCCTGCAAAAAAAATAAAAATAAAAATAAGAATAAATAAATAAAGAAATAAATAAAAATAGTTTATTTATGGCAGTTGTGCAATTTAATTTGTATTTTTCCTGTTCATAGTATCATAATTACATTCTCTTAAGTGAGTTATTCTATTTACGTGATGAAGGATTTGTAAAATTCAGAAATTTGAGTCTTTGTTTTGGTTCTGAAGTTCCAACAATTAGTCCAATAAAAAGTTATTTTGTGAAAGAGTTATGTCTGTCCTTTATTTTGGGGGGATTCGAATGTGTGTGTGTTGGCGAACAGGGTGGGGGGGCGCTGAAGGTGAGGTTCGCCCAGGGCGTCATGTCAGCTAGGACCGCCACTGGATCTCTGAAGAAATAACCGAAAAAAAAAAAAAAAGCTAACACAAAAACCTTTTATTCTTTCATAAATAAGAAAATATTACAAAATGAAGTTGTACACGAGACGAAATGTTTATTAAATAATGAAATTAAACAAAATAAATTAATAAATTTATTTGGACAAAAATGATAAAAGAATAAATAGAGAGTAAATTCATAAAATAAAGTATAAATATTAGTTAATCTATCTATACTATAATAAGAGAGCCGTCCGTCCGTCCGTCCGTCCATCACACTTTCAGAAATTGTGAGAAAAAATTGTGAGAAAAAAATTCAGAAATTGTATTACGGGCGGAAATGTGAAGCTCAAGATTTTCATGACTGTGTTCTTTTCTGTAGTTTAGCCTGTCTGTTTGTCTGTTTGTGAAATTTATCCCGGGCAGTAATGGGGGAAGGGTGGGGTGGGGGTAAGGGGGATGGGTGGGGTAGTGGGGAGGGGTGGGGGTAATGGGGGAGAGGGTTAGCCCCCAAGTTGCATGAATGGGGGTGAGGAGGTTTTGGGAGATACCAGATTCAGAAATGTTGACACAATGTGAAGCTCAAAATTTTCACGGCTGCGTTCTTTTCTGTAGTTTAGCCTGTCTAACCGTCAGCGAAGCGACGGGAACTGTACTAGTTAACATAAAAGTTATGTACAAAATTCATTCGGGTGTACAAATAATGTATATTGCTTACGAGTTACGAGTGACTGTTAATCTAGTTTATGGAATCACCTTTATTATATTATTATAGTTAGATTGCTAACTAAGGTGAGTGCAGGTTTAAAGAGTAACTGAAAGATTTTGTTCCCTTAAATCATTTTATTTCAATGTAGTAAATGAAAGTTAATATAATTGTCAATAACATTTTTATTTTATTTTATTATCGTTATCGAATGGAACTGTCTTAACGGTTAAGTTTTACTAAAGATTATATATATATATATATATATATATATACAGGATGTCCCAAAAGTCTTGGAGGGGTTTTATTTGGATAATAACTTTTTATTTTTTGATTAATTTGTTTATTTTTATTTTTCAATTAAAGTACCCTTGCTGCGATTAATGAAAATGGAATCCTGGACAGTGCAACAAAGAGTGGCTATTGTGGAACTTTATTTGACAAACAACTCTTCCATCGTTGCCGCTCAAAGAGCTTTTCGATTAAAATTCAACACACGTTCTGCTCCTTCTGATCGAGCTATTCGACCGGTACGTCGCTAAATTTTGATGGGAAAGGGTCAGGAAGACGAACCACGGACTGGGCGTCCTCGGACAAGCAGAAGTCCAACTCGGGTTGCGATGGTTCGTGAAAGTGTTGAGGAAAATCCACATCAGTCCGACGACGCAGCCAGGAATTAAACATTTCAAGAAGTTCCTTACATCGAATTTTAAGAGAGGATATCAATCTTTATCCGTACAAAATTCAAATTGCTCAAGAAATCAAACCACAAAATCATCAGAATCGGATAACGTATGCTAATGCGATTTTAGATTTACGTAATGAAAATGAAGATTTTCACCAGATATTAAATTTGTAATTAAAATCGAAATAAATATATTTTCAAGTGTTACAAACATTTTTTTATTTGACCCCCAAACAAAAACTTTATAGCCAAATAAAACCCCTCCAAGACTTCTGGGACACCCTTTATATATATATATGTTACACACAGACCGCGCATGGACTAAGGAACTCTTCTGGGAAATTAAATCCACTATAGTTGGAATAAGTAATGGTAAATGACAAATGCTATATTTTTTCTTTTTCATGATGGAAGGTCCAACGTGGGCAACGGGTTATTCGCAAAGAGGCCCCAAAATATAGCTTCCTTCACCAGCTATCTTTATTTGGTATTCTCGTCGATAGTCATTAACCTAACCAAGGGATATCTAAAGCAGGGCTGTGTGGGTCTATCACTTTCGGGTCGGGTCCGGGTCTGGGTCATTTTTCTAATTTACTTTCGGATCCGGGTCCGGGTCCAGGTCGGACCCGAAAGTTCATTTTCAGGTCCTGTCGGGTCTTTCAGTATATGACCCGGGTCTGGGTCGGGTCCATTATTAAAAATGTAATAATTATAATCTGGTATAGGATATAGGATGAGTAATAAGACTGCTACCGTAGCTATATTAACATGTTTTCTGAAACATAGTAAAACATTATATGGCTAACTGGCTATACGGTAGTAGCCTAACCATATATATTAATTAATCCGATTTTGGAAATGTTTGAAAGTAGGTGTATTAATTGTATTAATATTTAATAGTAACTAGGTATAGTTATACATGCATTGCTAAGGAGCAAAGTACGATGTATGATTGCTCTCTTCAGCCCCCTTATTCTAACAGCACTTGATCATATCGGACCGTTGTCTGTTGCAATGGATACAACTTGTACTCGGTTAACACAGACTGAATGGTTTGTTTCAAAACACCTCCTGTGATTATTTATTACTGATTTAGATTTAAAGTAACATTCTTTTACATATACTGTAATATTGTACGATATATATATATATTATATATATATATATATATTATATATATATATGAATTAACTCAGAATGGTTCTGAGTTCATTCCCATCTTGAAACGGACATGTTATGTGCCTTGAAAAGTGGACGCTCAATTCTGCCAGTTGAGGTTTAAGTTTTGGTTTTTGGCTAAAATATAATAGTTACCCCTTTTTCTTTGATGTATTCAATCTGACGTGAAGACAGCGAGTCTTTTGCTTATATTGAGGTGCTAAATGTAGCAGGGCTAGGCTGCTTTAAACCCTAGATCCATGTTCCAAAGCTGGATCCTGTCTGCTTTGCAGATAGCTGGTGAGGGAAGCTATATTTATGGGACTCTTTGCGAGTGACCCGTTGCCCACGTCGGGCTAGCATCATGAAAAAGAAAAACTATGGTATTTGTCGTTTACCATTACTTATTCGGACTATAGTGGATTTAATTATCCAAGAAGAGTTTCTTGTTCCATGCACGGTTTGTGTGTATCATATATATATATTATATATATACAGGGTGAGTCAAAAGTAGCGCCCGATTTCTGTCAGTTGATTGTTTGTTTGCCATTTGTATTACAGTGTACAAGAAGGTAGAAATAAATGAATGACATGTTTATCTAACCATCTAACTAACCATCTAACTTATCTAACTAAGAAAATTAATAATCTGCAAGACAATTATTAACAACATGACTTCCCAGAAAGAATCTATGACAGCCGAAAAAACAGAAATCGGGCGCTACTTTTGACTCACCCTGTATATATATACAGAGCTGGGCAATAAATACATTGAATGTATTTAAATACTAAATACTAAATACATGGGAGAAATGTATTTAAATACTAAATACTAAATACATTTTACGAATGTATTTAGATACTAAATACAAAATACATCAATTGTATTTAAATACATTTGTAAATACATTTTAAATACATACAAATTTTAACATATGCATTCACTAATTCCTGAGTAACAACAATATAAAATGCTTGATAAAGGATGAGTGTACAGATTCGTTGTAGCATTGCTTGCAGCAGAGACTTCGTGTTTACACAGCAAGCAGGTGCACTTTACCTTATTACCATCTTTAGATTTAATTTTAAAGTATTTTCCATCAAACAGAGGGTGCACTAAATTGTTATCTGCAGATATATCACTGTTTGATTCACCGGATTTGCTTGTTGAAGCCATGACACGCACACGATAAAGAAATCAACCGCTTTCGACTAAGAGTGGCACACAACTGATTGAACTGACACGTTGAAACATGAACCATGCTGTACTACACTGTCGATGCGTCGTACTGTGCTAGTACAGAACGTGTATTAAACCAGTAAAAGTATTTACATTTTTATATTTTGAGTATTTAAATACATTGTATTTAAATACTCATTAAAGTATTTAAATACTGTATTTAAATACATGAAAAACAATGTATTTATAAATACAGTTCTAAATACACAAATGTATTTAAATACGTATTTAAATACAAATGTATTTAAATACTGCCCAGCTCTGTATATATATATATATTTGTGTGAAATGTAAGTAATTTTTACCTGTATGTGAACAGTGAAGTTCCTTGACAGCCAATGTTTTCACTTCAATTTTGTTTTCAAAGTCATATTGGGCTTAAATACCTAAAAATCCTCTATCTAAGCGGCTGCAACAATCTACTTTTAAATGAAACATTTTTTTTTAAGAAGTATTTTTAATTTATTTTTTTCAGCTATTGCTCTATCGAGAGTCAAAGTAGCAAGATTTTTTTTGTTCATGTTTATATTCATTGCAGATAGAAATGGTTCAACCAAAATTTTAAATCCAATATCTTCTACAATGCTAAAAGGCCGCCCGTCTATTGTCACCCACGAAATAAGGCCATTTTCTAAAGTTTTCTTATGAAGATGCGGGTGAACTCCAACTTTAATTTGTTTAAAAAAGTTTTTAACACTAGTATGGAAAACTGATGAGTGGGTAATTGGGAGGTAACGAAAATGGTTCACTGAGTAGGTAGGTAGTTAATCTAACAATTATTAAATTCCTTTTATGTCAATAACTGGGTGGATGAAACCAATTGGTTGCTCACCAGAGTTATTCTCCACACTAGTATTTACATACTGTGTGACAAGAGCGTGCTCGGTAATAGATATACATTACCGATCAACCAACCGAAAAAACCAAGACCACGCTGGTGGAAAAAGCCCCGAAAAAAGGAAGACTGGAGAACGAAAACGAGGAACGGGGCGAGAGGACGCAACTGGAGAAGGGACAAGAACAGACACCGAAGAAAGATCCCCACCAGCAAGTACGCTCTCGACAATTATACAGGAAGGAGAAAAGAGACTCTCTAATAACTAGCAGTAAGTGACTAATTGTGTTTTTAACCCAAGTTTACGTATTCATTAAATTAAGCTGGGTCAGACAACTTAGGCCTACATTGTGGCCTAAGACCCAGCATCAACTCATAGCTTAACAAAGGTAAAGGTAGATTGCCCTAACCTAGTTTGGTGAGGAATCCTACTGTGGACCTCAATTTATCTGCCCGCTCTGGACCATTTCCGGAATCTCCAGGCTGACCCTACAGGGCTAGACTTGATCTACTCTATAGTTAGACGAGAAATAAGGGGTGGGTTAATTGTGGACCAATTCATACAGAGCATTTTTCACATTGGTGGTCCGTGTGTGGGGAATTTACAAACCTTAACCTTACTTAACAAAAATTGCAGAATTAGGCTAAATGGTCTAGCCTAAGCCTAAGCCTAAGCCTAACCTAATCAAGCCTAAAGTAACAAACTTGCCTAATTAGGTCTACAACCTAGGGCCTAACTAGGAAACATTTACATTTAAGGAGTCTCATTTTCTTATAAGCTTAGACCTGAGTGACACATAAATACTTGGGGGGGATTAAACCAAATTTAAACTTGACTGTTTTGTCTGTGCTCTCTCTTCTCTGGTAATTTCTTCTTGTCCTCTATTTCATTACGATCCCCAGTTAAACAATTTTGACTTAAACATGGACAGTGCGGAATTGAAAAAGTTAAAAAAGAAAAGGGGGGCAAAGTTGGGTGCTGTTACAAAGGCCAAGAACACTTTTAACAATATTACACAACCAGGTAAGGAAGATTTAGAGTGTGTAATTCTTAAATTGGAAACTAAAAAGAAGGAAATAATAGCCATTAATGAGAGTATTTCAGAGTTAGTTGAATCCGAAATGGCTGAAGAACAATTGATAGACCTTTACGCTGATAATGATGTTCAGGTAATCTCAATTGAACAGCAAATAAGGAGACTACGGTCTCGTTTGACTGACTTAACACCAAATAAACCTAATTCTGATTTTAATCAAAGTAGAGCTAACCTTCAACAAAATTTAAGTGGCATGCTAAATCCTGAGTCACAAGAATTGAGGGCTCAGTTACCCATTTTGCTAGTACCAACATTTGAAGGGGACACGGTACAATTCCCATCTTTCATTGACAAATTTGAGAGTTTAATAGGTAATAAACCTTATATTTCAACTGTTGATAAGTTTAGCTACTTAACTAGTTTCCTTAAAGGCCCAGCCTATAACCTGATAGCCTATTTACCAGCCGTAGGGAATTCATATGAAGTAGTTATTGATCTCTTAAAACGTAATTACATTAATAAAGATGAGATTGTATATGAATTATCTCAACAAATTTTTGATTTTGCACCCATAAAAGATAACCATAGTGATATGGAAATTTTTTATACAAAATTAGAAGCTATTATAGGACAACTGGTTAGCAATGAGATAGATATTAAAGCTTCATCTTGGATTATACAAGGCATAGTTCTTAGGTGCCTTCCTTTGAGGGTTAAAGATATTTTAGTTCTAAAGACGGGAGAAAATTATCCTAATCTTGAAGATATCAGAAAACATTTTCCCAATATCCTAACTAATTACAAATTGAGAAATATTCCAACACAAAATAAGACCCAGACTATGGATAAACCAAAGACTGTTCCCAGAGACCAACTAGCTACAGCCAAACAGACAAAACTTGATACTGTAGAATCAAATGTGACCAACTGTAATACACGAACACCTACATTACAGAACTTTAATGTAACTGCTGCCTCAACTTACACACTACATTGCAAATTTTGTGCAAGTAATGAACACAGTAGTACTGGGTGTGACAAATATTCACTTTAACCAAAGAGCTAAAAGATGTGAACAGTTGAACCTATGTAAAAAGTGTACTGGCCAGGGACATTATAAGAAAGACTGTAGGTTAAGATTCAAGTGTAAGTTTTGTAAAAGTTTACGACATGTCTCATCAATGTGTGATTCACCAAAGTGTCCAAACAATAGTACTCAAACTCAAAAGATACCTCCACCAAACAAAGGTAATCAAGAAAATGCCACTTTCATGGGACATTCTGTTTGCTCAAACAACGTAACAAGAAACACTGAGATTCTTTTACCAACTATTACTTTGGACTTAGTGAATAGTGAGGGTAGCACCACTCCAGTGAGATGTCTTATAGACTGTTGTTCTCAACAAACATTTGTTTCGCAAAATGTAGTTAATAAATTGGGTTTGACACCAAACCCGAATGAACAAAACCTCAATATTGCATCCTTTGTTAATTAAGGATAACTCGGACAAAAATAGCTATAAGACAATTGACCTGGAACTACATTTAGAAAATAAATTAGAGAAAATTGAAGCAGTTATTATTTCTAAAGTAGGACAAAACAAACTGGTTATACCCAAACTAGAACAAACCATAAATCATTTGGGAAAACACTACAAAATAGCTGATAGACATATCACTAACAACACAGTAGCTAACATTGAAATGTTAATGGGGGCAGATTATATTAATCTTATTCATAAGGGCATAGTGAAGATAGGTAATGGTATAGCTATTCAGACTCCATCAGGGATAGCCCCTTTGGGTGACCTATCCAAATACAACCTAGACCTAAACCAAAACAGTTCATGACTAACAAATACTATGTGCCTCAACTCAGTCCTACATAACACCTGTAAGAATAGCAACACTTTGAATAATATTATCTCAACTGAGAACATTAATTCATCACTATCAAATGAAACTCTGGATGAGGCAATTCAAACTTTATGGTTGCTAGAATCTGTGGGTATATGACACAAATCAAACTTCAGAAGATCAGTTAATGGTAGAAAGATTTGAAGACACCATTCAGTGCAAAGACAATAGTTATTTTATTGAGTTACCTTGGAAAATAAATTGTCCAACTTTAAGAGATAATCTCAAAGTAGCTAAAGGACATTTATATAAAGTAATGAAAAACTCAAACAAGATAATAATATTAAAAAGTACAGTGATGTCTTCAAAGAACAGCTACAGAAAGGCTTCATTGAAGAAGTAACAAATAACCCTTTTAAAAAAGACGGTTGTCATTATTTAACCCACAGGGGGGTTTATCGACAAGATGCCCCAACAACAAAACTCAGAGTAGTATATAACTGTAGCCTCAAAGACAGTGATAAACACAGTTTGAATGATTGCCTGATTGAGGGTCCTAATCTCATTTCTGACCTTGTGAAGATCTTACTCAGGTTCAGGTTAGATAAATATGCCGTACAAAGTGACATTTCAAAGGCATTTTTGAGAATAAATCTTAAAAATGAATATAAGAACCAACTTAGGTTCTTATGGTTCAAGGATCCATTTGATTTGAATAAAGGGTTCATAACCTATAGATTTAATGTTGTGTTGTTTGGAGCCAATTGCTCACCTAGCCTATTAGCATTGACAATTGGACATCATTTGAACCAGTTTAATAACTCTTTAACATTGAACTTCCTTAAGGAACATTTTTACGTAGACAATCGAATAGGCTCAACAACAACAAAATCTGAATTATCTGAAGTCTATGAACACTCTCAAAACATTATGCAACAAGGTAACTTTGAACTTAGAGAGTGGATTTCAAATGATGAGGATTTAAACAAAAAGATTATAAAGGATAATAATGGTCTTACTGAGCCATCAGACAGAGTTAAAACTTTAGGTATGAACTGGTATTTGGATGCAACTTCTAACAGTCATGATTCAATCTGTACTAAAGGTTTTAAACTTGATGAGGAAGCAAATACTAAAAGACAAATATTATCAGAGGCTTCCAAAATTTTTGATCCTATGGGTCTATTCCTGCCTTCAACAATAAAATCAAAGATTCTCCTCCAAGAAATTTGGAGGACAAATGTTGGGTGGGATGATCCAATAACAAATGAAAATCAAAAATCTTGGAAGAAGTTAGCTGCTGATTTAACAAAAGTGCAGAACATTAAAATTCAAAGGTGCTGTGGGTTTAGGGATAAGCCCCAGAGACTTCATGCGTTTGCTGATGCAAGCACACAAGCTTATGGGTGCTGTGCGTATCTTGTAAGTCCTACAGAAAGTCATCTAATTTATGCAAAAGGGAAAGTTGCACCTCTCAAACCTACCCGAACCATACCTCAATTGGAACTATTAGCTGCTGCATTAGCCATTAAAACCATTTCATTGCTTAAGGATGCTTACCATGATGTGAACATAACTGATATCCACATCTGGCTTGACAGTCAGATTTGTCTTGCCTGGATACGGAATGATAGCATTAATAGTAAGAATATCTTTGTAAGAAATAGGCTAAAAGAAATAGCTGAAGCTAATGAAAGCCTACAAGTAAACTTTCACTATGTTCCAACTAAACAAAATCCAGCAGACTTTCTGACCAGAGGTTTATCCTACAAGTTGTTGAAGTCAACAAAACTTGGTTTATGGGACCTAAGTGGCTCTGTAATACAGACCAATGGCCTGTGGAACAAGTTAACTTGACATTAAATTTAATCTTTTCAAATGAAAAGGTTGAACCAATCACTAATTATGAACGTTATTCTGATTTCAGTAACTTGTCAGGGTCACAGCCTACTGTTTGAGGTTTGCTCACAACTGTTTAACTACAATTAACAAACAGCTAAATAAAAACAATCATAATTATACAGAAGTTGCAACCAAATACTGGATAGGCCATGCACAACAAAAAGAGTACAATAAAGAGCTAGAATTCTTGACTAATGGGAAACAAACAAAAGAACCTGTACCATCAGTAGTTGTGGATCTAAACTTGTTCAGAGATGAGGAAGGCCTTCTAAGGTGTAAAGGGAGATTAGACAAATCAAAACTGTCATACAAAAGCAAACATCCAATCCTTTTACCTAGATTTAGCTATTTGACAACATTAATCATCAGAAAAACACACAATGATGTATATCATATGGGGGTACCACAGACACTAACTACATTAAGAAAAACTTATTGGATACCCAAGGGAAGGATCACTGTTAAAACAGTCCTGAGTGAGTGTGTCACATGTAGGCGTATTCATGCTAGGCCTATAGGAAACCAAATCCTCCTGCTTTGCCAGAGGAGAGAGTTACTCTCAACAGACCCTTTGAGACTGTAGGCATTGACTATACAGGAGCATTGACTGTAGGGTGGTTGACACTGAACAAAAATGTACATTGTACTGTTTACATGTGCTGCCTCACGAGCTGTTTATCTGGATGTTGTGGAGGACCTTACAGCAGAATCTTTTGTTGCTGTCTTTAAGAGATTCTGTGCACGACTTCAGTACCCAAGACAGTTTGGACTGACAATGCTACATATTTCAAGGCTGGTGAACAAGTCATCCACGACTTGTTAAGCGATGAACTCACACAATCATATATAAAAATTCAAACAAAAGTGGAAGTATATTCCAGTTGCCTCTCCTTGGTATGGTTCTATCTGGGAGAGAAATATACAAAGTAAAGAATTGCTTGAAGAAAGCAATTGGTAAAAACAGATACACCTTATTTGAGTTGCTCACTCTCCTGGCTGAGATTGAGAACATCATCAACAATAGACCACTCACTTATGTGAGTGACAACATTAATGACCCGGAACCATTAACTCCAAATCATTTGATTCGGGGAGAACAAGTTAGTCCCTCCTGCCGGACTACAATATAGACTCTTCAGAAGACCCAAACTGGACTCAACGACATGATGAGCTCCAGACTAAGTTACAACATTTAACTAGAGTTAAAGCTCATTTCATTAAACAGTGGAAAACTGAGTACTTGATGGGTCTAAGGGAGAGACATAAACAAATGACTAAGAAGGATTGGTCTGACACAATTAAGGTAGGGGACTTTGTTCTCATACATCACAGTACTCCAAGACAATACTGGCCTCTGGCTAGAGTTTCAGAACTCAGACCAGGGGCAGATGGGGTAACAAGAGTGGTCAAATTAAGGACTTCAACGGGTGACACAACAAGAGACATTTCTCTTTTGTACCCTTTAGAGTCTGGACCCAAAACAATGGACTTTGGACAACCTTCTCCACTGACAGTAACAACTGGAGACACTGAACTTCCAGTAACTATTCCTTTGACAGTAGGAGTGGTAACGCATCCTACTACAACATTGACAGACACAAGACCTCAGCGACAAACAGCATTAAAGGCGCGACTATTTTTACAACAAAAACTAGATGCTGGGGAATTGTAATTTTATCTTCTAACTTTCACTTTTTCTTTTCTTATGGTAAAGACCATAGACAGTTTCATCCTATGGATGTATATTTTCTCTTCTAATTAAATGCTACACCTTCTCCATGAGAAGGTGAGGATAGGCACTTTTAATCAGATTAACAGGCATTTACAGTCAAATAGTTAGCTAGTCTACACTCAGACATAAAAATTGGTGACAATGACACCAAAATTTTTATCTCCCGGGGCCCCCAGTATATGGAAAACTGATGAGTGGGTAGTTGGGAGGTAACGAAAATGGTTCACTGAGTAGGTAGGTAGTTAATCTAACAATTATTAAATTCCTTTTATGTCAATAACTGGGTGGATGAAACCAATTGGTTGCTCACCAGAGTTATTCTCCACACTAGTATTTACATACTGTGTGACAAGAGCGTGCTCGGTAATAGATATACATTACCGATCAACCAACCGAAAAAAACCAAGACCACGCTGGTGGAAAAAGCCCCGAAAAAAGGAAGACTGGAGAACGAAAACGAGGAACGGGGCGAGAGGACGCAACTGGAGAAGGGACAAGAACAGACACCGAAGAAAGATCCCCACCAGCAAGTACGCTCTCGACAATTATACAGGAAGGAGAAAAGAGACTCTCTAATAACTAGCAGTAAGTGACTAATTGTGTTTTTAACCCAAGTTTACGTATTCATTAAATTAAGCTGGGTCAGACAACTTAGGCCTACATTGTGGCCTAAGACCCAGCATCAACTCATAGCTTAACAAAGGTAAAGGTAGATTGCCCTAACCTAGTTTGGTGAGGAATCCTACTGTGGACCTCAATTTATCTGCCCGCTCTGGACCATTTCCGGAATCTCCAGGCTGACCCTACAGGGCTAGACTTGATCTACTCTATAGTTAGACGAGAAATAAGGGGTGGGTTAATTGTGGACCAATTCATACAGAGCATTTTTCACACTAGTTTGGCCTACATTCATTCCCTTGGTTTGTATTTGAGTTTTCGAAGTACTGCTAGTGCTAGGTAGGCTTTTATCATGATCCTCAACTTTACGATATATGTCTGAGTGACACGATTTTAGGTGTCGCTTTAGGTTTGTCACATGATTGCCACTATATACTTTTCCACACTTTACAATTTGTCATGTAGATGTTTTATCAATATTATTATATTTTAAAATATTCATTTGTAAGGCTAGTTTTTTGCTACCACTCCCCATTGAAAAAAGACCTTGTAAAGGCATTGCAAATATAAATAGCAAACGAAGCACTGGAGACCAACCAGTGTACACGGTACACAACTCACAAACAATAAAATGTATTAGGATTAGGCTATTCTTCCATCACCGTTAACTCTTCACTTCCAGTCAGTCATTTGGAGGGCGGAATGATAATTCAATACATTGTTGCCAAATCTAAAGGCGCACACATAAATTTTGTAAACTAAAAACCCGGCTGTGCGTGTCCTTCACTTTCAGGTCGGGTCTGGGTCTGGATCAATTTTAAAATTCACTTTCAGGTCCGGGTCTTATCTCACTTTCGGGTTAAACCCGGGTCTGGGTCCGGGTCCGACCTGCCAGCCCTGATCTAAAGCCAGTCTGATAAATAGGGAAGGGATGTAGTGACGAGTAATGTATTCGACCCAGTTTTCCTTTTAAAGAGGACTTATTTTGTCCGGTTGGTGTCGTTACCGCTCGTCTCAGAGCTCTTTGGGACAAAAGATGTACAACGGAACAACCAACCAACCAAGCAGGCGCGGACTGGCCCCGGCGGCCCCGGGCAGGTGGGCCCTTTCCGTTGGGGGGTCCTAAATTTGTTACGAAATAAGACCTCACGGGTGTTCAGAGGGGTCAAAAAAAGTGCCAACACGGCAACGTACGTTGGCGACAAAACGGCATTAAATTTTCCACTTTTTTTAATACTAGTAAAATAATTGATATTTAAATTGTTTAGGATTATTAACTTTAGTTTATTCGTTGATAAATTATGTCCGTTTAAATAAATTTTTATTTAAATAAATTTATTATAATATATTTATTTTATTTGTTGAAAATTAATTAAATAAATGTTAAAAATCGCTATGTTGCCAAACGCATTTCTGAGATTTCTAGCATAACCAATTAGCACTCTAGGACACTATTTTTGGCGCGAAAAATAAAATTAAGTAAATAAAGTAAATATTTTTTAAGCGGTGTTGCATTTGTGCTAGCGCGCCGATTTTTTGCTCTTGGTCTTTATAACGTGAGTAATTTACTGAATTTTTATTTAAGTAATTGTTAATTTTTTATATTTTTAAGCTTTAAACACATAAATATCTTAGGAGCTGAATAAAGGCCAGCAGGGCACAGCCAGTTCAGCCTAGATCCCAAGAACCTGCATACCCAAACCTACAATCCACACCCCCAATAATTTCCTCATATACCTTTTTTCTAAACGCCTTTGAAAACGTTATTCATTGATATTGTGCGCTATATAAATATATATATTATTATTATCAGAGACGTATGTAACTAAAAGAAGAAAGGCCTGTGGCCTACTGTTGATAATGGGCCCCTCTGTAATAGTTTAAGTAAGTGACAGTTTAGTTTGGGATTGAAAAAAGTCTCTTTCTATTTCAACGTTTTCTATGATTTTCATGAGTAACTTTCATATTGTAATGAATATATATATATATATATATATATATATATATATATATATATATATATATATATACAAAGCTGGGCACAAACCGTTAATCCGTTAATCGTTAATTAACGAAGTTAACTTTTTCGTTAACGATTTAACTTTTAAGTTAACTTTGAAAATCATTATCGGACTAATTAACTTCCGTTACATTTAACTTCCGTTAACTCAAGTCCGTTAACCCAAAAAATTCATAAATAAACGTTTAAAAGTTTCTATTATTTTCAGTGCTGAGCAGGTGCGCAATTAATCCGCCACTGTTAATAGTGATGAACGAATTTCCATTTCCGCAGTGCAAAATCAGGCGATATATTTGTTTCCGTCGCCACAATTTGTGTCTTACCAAATATGGTAGTTATTTATGGCATTGGTTTGAGCAAAACATGGTCGACTGTAAAATCAGGCGGAAAGATTTGCCATTTCAGTTGAATGTTTCAACTTCTTTCAAGAAATATCACGAGCATTTTAAGGCACTTTCAATAATATATATGTAACAATTACAACAAATAACTACATTCGTTTAATTTGCAGTCTGTCTCTTGCGCAACATGTTTGTGCTAGTGAATATTTAAAAATAATCGTTGTCAAGTAAGTCATGTATATTTATAATATGTCTGAGTACCTTATTAGTAGTCTCCTTGATACATTTCAAGAACCATAAAACTGATCAGGTAAGATTTCAATTCTCATGTCACTTTGATGACATAAATTAAGTCAATTGATGTCTTACAATGGGAGCGTTTTCACCTTAACCCTTTATGTCCTGGCGGTACTTCTAGGTACCACATCTTTAAAATCTCCATAATTATTTTTCTACCCGGTTGATCCTGGGCAAGGCCCAGAACTTGGTCAAGACCTGGCTGGAAACCAACTCCAAGGACTTGCTGACAGATGCTGCCTTCTTGGGTGAGCAAGTGTTGGTGGACTTGTTCATCAAGTTCAACACAGCCATCCCCTCCAGTGCTGCAGTGGAGCGTTTGTTCTCTATGGGCAAGGACATCCTGAGGGCCAAGAGATCACCCCTGTCTGATGAAAACTTTGATATGCTAATTTCATGAAGGGCAACATGCATCTCATGGACAAAATGGAGAACGAGAAGAGGGAAAATTAAATTATATATATATATATATTGTTTTTCATTTTTTTTATAATAAAAGTTAACGTTAACGGATTATCGGTAACTTCCGTTACATGTTTAACGAATTAACGGATTAACGGTTAACGAAGTTAACTTTTTGGTTAACGGATTAGCGGTTAACGAAGTTAACTTTTTGGTTAACGGTGCCCACCACTGTATATATATATATATATATATATATATATATATATACTACTCAAAAGAATTTAAGGGTCAAAGGAAATTTTTTGATCATTTTTGTAAGTATGTCTTTTTAAGCCAGATAGGGTTAGAATATCCCCCTTTGGGTTGTCATTTGGACTATAGACATCACGTTATTATGGGACATGCAATCATTGCACTTATCTTTAGAAACTTTTTAAGTTAACCCAGATTTCCTTTTCATAGATTTGAAGCACGAACTTAGACTAAACTGACAAACTGCCTCGAAACACCCATTGTGACACCTCATGCACCATTTGCACGTGTTTTGCATGAGTGTCATTCCATGCATGCCAATTTTAGCAATAAAAGGGCTGAGCATTTTCCATTCATCATCACTTGAAATTTGAAGATGGTTCGACGACAACTCAGCATCCAAGACAGGGGAAGGGCCATTGGCTGGCTACAAGATGGACAAACTCAGAGAACTGTGGCTCAGCGTCTAAATGTAAGCCAAAGCGTTATCGGCAGACTCTGGCAGAGGTTCAGGACAACTAATGCTGTTCAGAATCGCCCCCGTTCTGGAAGACCCCGATCAACAACAGCACGAGAAGACCGCTTCCTGATGATAACGGCGTTGCGACAGCGCTTTGTGACCGCACGGCATCTTCGGGATCAACTCAGAGCTGCCAGAGGCACCAACGTGTCCGACCAGACCATTAGGAATCGTCTGCGAGACCGAGGTTTGCGATGCCGGCGTCCTGCAGTCCGACCACCGCTACTTGACCGTCACAGAAGGGCTCGCCGAGATTGGTGCATACGTCATATCTGGTGGAACCGTGGTCAGTGGGCAGAGACAATGTTCACAGATGAGTCACGCTTCTCGCTCCAGTTCAATGATGGCCGGGCTCGTGTTTATTGTCGTCAAGGAGAGAGATCTGCTGATGTCAACGTTGCTCAACGTCTACCATTTGGAGGAGGAAGTGTGATGGTGTGGGCGGGGATATCCATGAACCACAGAACCCCTCTGTACGTCGTCAACAGAAATTTGACTGGTCAGCGTTATCTAAACGAGATTGTTCAACCTCTGGTAATTCCACTTCTGCAGCGGATTGGACCAGGAGCTTGGTTCCAGGACGACAACGCAAGACCTCATCGTGCCAGGGTGGTGACCGACTTCCTGCAGGAGCAGAACGTTCAGCACATGGATTGGCCTGCATATTCACCCGACTTGTCACCCATTGAGCATGCGTGGGATGAACTAGGGCGGCGAGTTCGATCACATCACGTCCCTGCCGTCAACCTCCGGCAACTGGCTCAGCGATTAGTCGCAGAATGGCAAGCGATCCCTCAACGTTATTTCCAACGCCTGATGAACACATGCGCCAACGTTGTCAAGAATGTGTGAATGCTAACGGTGGCTACACCAGTTACTGAAGCTTCTGCGACTTGTGTGAACATCATTTTAGGGGGTGCATGACTTTTTTTCATCAGGGTAATAAACTAGTGTCTAATCAAAAGTTTTTGTTTTGTGTTTTCTGTTCTTGAGCCATCAAAGAATTATTTTGTCATTAGTCGTCACCATTTTAGCTCGTTAGCTTATATTTATATGCACAAATATTTTTGACACCATAGTTTTTCTTTTTCATGATGCAAGCCCGACGTGGGCAACGGGTCTCTCGCAAAGAGGTCCCATAAATATAGCTTCCCTCACCAGCTATCTGCAAAGCAGACAGGATCCAGCTTTGGGACATGGATCTAGGGTTTAAAGCAGCCTAGCCCCACTACATTTAGAACTTCAATATAAGTAAAAGACTCGTTGCATTCACGTCGGATTGAATAAATCAAAGAAAAAGTATTTGTCATTTACCATTACTTATTCGGACTATAGTGGATTTAATTATCCCAGAAGAGTTCCTTGTTCCATGCACGGTCTGTGTGTATCATAAAAAACTCAGGGAACCATTCTGAGTTCATTCCCATATATATATATATATATATATTTTTTTTTTTTTTTTTTTTTTAGTTCAGGAAGAACCGATTCGCCTCTATTTAAAGGGCATATCTCAGCGGAAAAATAAAGAAAAAGTGAGAGGAAAGACAGGAAAAAGAAAGGGTGGAGGGGACAGTCGAAGTGGAAAAAGACCAAGGATGACAAGGACTGCAGGGTCGAGCCCCATCATCCTTGGGTGCTAGGGCCGGGAGGGTGCACGTGAAACCTCCAGGAACAAGCACGTACAAACGAGCACAAAGAGCACTCAAGAGCACGAGCTTAGAACCCCCTTGCGGGGATATATATATATATATATATATAATGCAAACCTACAAAGAAAAAGAAAAATTATTCCAAGGCCTTTCGTGTATTCAGAAGTACACCTCGTCATTCCCTGACTGCATATTAATTAGATTTGATTTTGGTTGAGTTCAAAATTATATTAAAAACTCGCGGGGATTTACAGGTCATGACAAAATTACTAGATTTTTAAAACATCCATAAACATTTTTGGGGGGGCAGAATTTAGTGAAGCGTTTTGGGGGCCCTCTCAGTAACACCTGGCCGGTGGAATTTTTTGAGCCAGTCCGCGCCTGCAACCAAGAATTCATTTGTTAAACGGATGAACCAATTAACCAACTAGTATTTTGTTATTACGATTTTGACTTGAAAATTAGGATGTTCTTTTCAATTTCAAAATCCAAACGTAACTTGAATAGTGATACTCCGTTTGAAGGTTTACTATACTCTAGAATCTAGATAGTAAGCGAGTGTGTTAATTAACCATAATGCCCGGATAATGGCTTTGAATTATCTTTATCTAGAATTTTAATTTTAATCTTAATTTTGCTATTAATTCTAGTGTTTAACATCTTATATATTTTTCTAATGATAAGGGACAAGATGGTTCAGAAACATTTGGTTTAACTCTGAATTGAACTGCAATGAATGCGTGACAACTGAAACAAGCGAGGTAACTTTTTGTTTCAAAATGTTTCTTTAACTTAAATTTTAAATATTTGGAACGTGAAATGTAGAATATAGTTTTAATATTGTTGTGTATCGTCGAATAAATGAGGAATTTTTGGATACACGATGGTACTACGAATATTGTATCGACGATACAAATTATGAAAGATACGGTCAATTTCGTTTTTTTATTTCCTATAAATTACCTGATGCATTTGTATCAGATACAATATTAGTGATACTGTTTAATTCTGTATATATATTTATTTATTTATTTTGCAAGATATCAACATAGAATTTCTCGACTTGCTTTCAAGTACTGAATTTTACCCAGTCATTCGTCAGGCAATTCTTATATTATTAACATTACCCGCGATCATGTGCACAATAGAGAGGTCGTTCAGTAAAGTTTTTTTTATTACAAATATTTTGGTATGTCGATGAACATAATGTGTTCATAAATGATTACAGTTTTCATTAAAGCTCATGGTCAGTGGCATACTAAGGGGAGTGCGAGGGGGGCGGTCTGCCCCGGGTGACAGCCAGGAAGGGGGGGTGCCATCGGGAAAGTTGAAATACCAGTACAAGTTTTCAAACCAAATGAAAAATTCGCCGAAGTAAGAAAAAAAAAATGTTCAAACTATTACAACAGCTTAATGTTAATTTCCACTATAAAATACATTTTTATTTTTATTGGCAATATAAAATTTACAAAAGAAAAATTAAATATTTGATAAAAATTACATCGAAAGGCGAACATTTGACGTTTTAGTCATCAGTTTGTTGGGCATAGCCAGCTGGCTGCAACTGACATTCCAAGTCTTGTTCACTTGACACTGTGACTCCACATACATGAGGTATGTTTCATTAAATAATTATGATAAAGCATAAAGTGCTGGTGTTTATAACAATATCATGGTACTCAGTGGCGGATTTAGGGGGGGGCCGAGTAGGCTATGGCCTACGGCCCCGCGCCTGTGAGGGCCCCGCGCCCTCACATATAATTATAATGTTGGATTCCACTATAAATAATACAATTGATTAATGATTAGTGATAATTATGGTATCACTCTCTTTGCTGGCGGGAGTTTAGTTCTATTCAGGCCGCTGTGGAGTAATGGTAAAAGTCGTATCTCGAAAAAGTCGCCAGTCAATAAATGGGGATGGGGGAGTTTTAGTCAGCTTTATAATAACATAAATAAGTTGAAAAATGTTAAATTAATGTAATTAATTTTTTTATATGAAACGTACTTAGGCTAGGTTAGGTCAGTTTAGCTTAGATTTCATAATAAATACATTTTATACATATTTAAGGAAAAAGTCGCCACTGGTGGGGGCTGGCGACTTTTCCCATAAAGCGACTTTTTCACCCGAACAACTGTTTAGTGTCTGTATTTAATTAATTAATTAAACTGTATTAATTAATACTAAACCGAGGGTCAAGTGTAAATAGTTTGTTTTTATGTTTTTATGTTTCAGGATAAGGCAGTGAGGCTGCACTGAGGCACAATGGAGAAATCAACAAGTCGTGATCGTGATCAAGGGAGGAAGTATAAAGCTGGCTCTGTTAAACAAGAAAAGGCAGACGTAAACCAAAGAGTAAAAAAACTACCAAAAATAACTCAATGGTTGACATATCCAACAGTATCTGAATCTGCAAAATCACAAACTCAAACTGAATCCGGTCAAACTGAATCTGAATCAGTAGAGACACCAATTACGCCTGAAACAACTGGAGAAGCCACAACTAGTACTGAACCTAGTGTAGTTAGCGCAATTGAACCTGAACACAGTGACAGTGAGGAGACACAAGAGGAAGTGAAAGTTATGAATACCGGTACTGAACAAGGATTTGAAACGGATCTTGGATTATGGCCTAAAATAATTACTGAAAATGTGTGTGACTGGGGAGCGATCATTCTCCAAGATGAAACTAGTCAAGAATTATCTAAGAAACACCATGGGGCAGGACCGTTTGTCTTCACTCACCCTGTTGAGCATTGAGCATGAGAAATTAAGGGTGCTTGATTTTACTGATGTCATCAAACAGTTTGCAAGTAAGAAGGCTAGAAAAAAATCTTTTTT